>OZ024903.1:107439218-107652582 GCA_964017125.1 Flabesymbios commensalis
ACGCCACATTAAGTTAATTTGATTAATTAAATACATTTTCTGAGATCAAATCGTGCACGTCATATTCGTTTTATATTATCTATTACACGATTCGTGTTTGAATTGAATTTAAGCTCAAATACGAAATGAGATACTGTTGTTCTAAAAGGGTGCCGTTATGTGCTGTGCAATACTACTTGCCGGCGACTTTGCGTGAGCGTCATGCGTGAAGGATTCGGCCTACCGCTACGGCACGATTAACATGTGACGTTGGCGGACAATTTCATGCCTAAGTGGATGTTCAAACACGATTTTTCCAGATAAATGGTAAAAAAGATAGTGTAAAATTTTGAGATCTATGGCTGCTTCGTGTTATATCCGATTCGTGTAGTAACGATTCGTGCTATAACGGATAATTACTGTATATAAATTCCCGTTCTTTTTTCTCAGTCTATGGCTGAATATTATAAAACTACATTAAATTATCAATCTATTTCTCCCTAAGCATGCTCAATAAATACTTGTGTGTTGCGACTGTGGATGAATATTTTGACATCTAAAGACGGTCCCCGCACTGAAAGAATAAAATATTTCTAATGGTCGTAGTAATAACATATGTATTTGAATGAATCAGAAAAATATAACTAAGACATTTATGATTGGAAAAACCCTTGGTGTCCATGGCTTATAGAACATTATTCAGCGTTGTAAGAGGTGGACTACACGGATACAGGTTCACGTGTGTATTACTGTTGTGACAAACAAGTAAATCAGGGGGTAAGGTTATATCGGAGCCGGCGGGGGGGGGGGGGGAGGGGGGTGACGCATTCTTAGTAAATAACTTATGTGATACCTGATGCAAGACATAGGTGCGGTTTAACAGCTTAAACGTATATAACCAACACATACATGATATAACGTTGTGTCCCTTTATCGGTCTTTTCTTCGCACAAAGGTGTTAGCGCGACTCCGCTTATTTACCACAAATTCTGACTAGCATGATACATTTTTCAACATTTGACATAAAGTGAAATTAGCTACGAGCACGTTTCGAACATGTAGGTATGCGATCCGCAACTTCATGTGCGTAAAAATAACTCTTATTTGCTTAATTTGAGAGTAAATATTTGCAGATCTTATTATATAAACACATATTGATTCCCAATATCGGCGATTTAAATGGTTATTATAACGCCTATAATCTTGCTCAGCGGTGAAAGGGTTCAGTAAAATTTCAAATGGCACATGTTTTTGTTTGAAAAAGTAAATGATGCTCCCCAAAAAAGGGACAGACGTGTATAGTATGTGGTAAGGTCGATAAGATCGTTTGCGCAACAAATGTTATGATCTACTGGTGTGCGCAAAATATTTCACATTCCCATGATTGGCACGAAAGGCTCACCTTTTTTTCTGAAAAAAATGAAATATAATGAGAACAAAGCGGTGGCTGTTCCATCACTAGTTATCTCGACATGTGATCAGCTCAGATCTTGTGGAGCTTTGTAAATGGATATGTCAACTAGGAAGTAGGCCTAATATCACATGTTGATTCTCAGGGCGTATAATCCCTATAGAACGTGTTTGGTGTTGACCCACTTGAAAACATATAACGCTAGGCCAGACTATTACAAATATATTTTTCTATTAACCCTTTAGGCCCTCACGATGCAATAAGGCATCATTTTACATCCTTGAAAACATACTTTATTTTCCTACAACTAGGTGTTTTAGAATGAAAATTTTCATGAAACTGGTTTACAATACATGGCAATTTTCTTTAATTTTTCACTCACTTCAAATCATCTTCATCCACTAGGAGTCGTGAATTGCGACAGCAATTCGCGGCTTGTAGTGGGTGAAGATGGCAATGGTAAATTCAGGATTGAAAGGGTCAAGCGAGCAATGTACATAATTAACCAGTAAAGTGCTGAACACGACTGTAGTCGGTTTTATTTAGTTTTATTAGCAAATCAAATCATTGTTATTGCGAACGTGTGTTCAAACATCAATTAGTAAATGTGTGGTCTTAAATTATACAAATGGAAGCAAATTGTGTGTCGCGGTAGCGAGACACAATCAAATTTATCTGTCCGATGGCAAGTTGGTCCTATACAACCAGCGTCGTGGACCAATGTCAATCTAAAATGTGGTCGACGTTTGGTTTACACTCTAATGAGTTGTGACTTTAAAAAAACGCTATCACTTAATACAACAGAAGATGAAAGAATCGGACTATAATTTGTAAAGCTAAAAGTAAACGAGTACTGTAGATCTCATAATATTTGCGAGTTTTTTAATTCAGAAATCTGGTGAAAATTATTATCAAAATAGCGCTACTAAAAATGGAAATTTGCGAATTCTAAACTTCGTGAAAATTTCCAAAATCAGAAATTCGCGAAAATTCAAACACGCAAAAAATACCAGATCTACAGTATTTAAACCCAGAAGAAGAACAAGGACGGTTTAGCTCTCACCCAGCAAACACTAAGCATTGAGCCAGTGGTGTTTTAATGTTGGCCCATTGTCTGTGACAATGGGCGAACATTAAATCAACACTGGTCATTGTGTCGTGTTTGCTCGGCACTAGCCTGATCTCAGATAGAGGTTTTTTATTTGGACACTGTAAATCTGTAAATTTGTAAATTGTAAATCTGTAAATTTTCTCGTGTTCAATTTTTTTATTTTTCTTTAGTAGCTCTATCATAATAATAATTTTCGCATAATTCTTGAATTCGCGAATTTGTCCTCCTCGCGAAATGCGCAAAAATTAAAATCTCGCGAATATTTACAGTATTGGTTTGCTTTAAGAGCTTGGCCACATATGTATATTATATACGACTTATGTTTCATGACACATGTGATAATAAGAATAAGAATAATATATACAAATCTTTCGTTTGAAAAATGAGCGAGCGATATACGTTTTGTAGCAATAACGTTATTTGGTGTTTTTCTCAGTTGCCTCTGGCAATTTGTCTTGAGTTTCGACGTGAAACAATTTATTAGTCAGCTAATACAAGGGGTTCGGGGGACCACCCGATGATAGTTTGAGGGGTATTTTTAGGGATTTGAACAATTTCATTTCCAAAAGACTGTATTGCCCGAATGTAGGCCACCTAGGGAAAAAGAGAGAACATAATCTATAGTGCGAGTTTGAGTGATATTTTTAGTTTTGAATAATTTCATTTCCAAAAGACTGAATCGCCCGAATAACGGTACCTAGAAAAAAAGAGAGAATATATCCAGTGACATGTGTAGGCATATAAATAGCTAGCTCGCATGTGTGTTACAGTCCTGCTGTTTACAACAAGAGAGTGCTAAATTCAATTATTGTATCGACAATCAGTCGAAATCTACTTGAAATTTTGTCAGACATAAATTTGCCATTTTAACGACAAGTTGTTTCTATGTCTAGTAAACACAGTCAGTTGATATGTCAATTTCCTTATTAAAAAAACTGTTTCTGACATCCACCTCCACAGTTTTTCAATACTTGTAAATTAACCACCATTTTCTTGATATTATTTAATTTAGTGGCGGTACATGAGATGAATATTTTTAATGACCGTTTAAAAAAAACATAGCTTTTTTATCACGATATCAACAACTTTTTACACCGGAAAGGTATTTTTATATTTTACTAGAATTTTCTCATTAAAAAACGGGTTGGTGGGTGAGTGATTGAGTGTATGGGTGAGTTAGTGAGTAAGTGAGTGATTGGATGAGTGATTGGATGAGTGATTGAGTGATCGAGTGATCGAGTGATTGAGTGATTGAGTGAGTGAGTGAGTGAGTGAGTGAGTGAGTGAGTGAGTGAGTGAGTGAGTGAGTGAGTGAGTGAGTGAGTGAGTGAGTGAGTGGGTGAGTGAGTGAGTGAGTGAGTGAGTGAGTGAGTGAGTGAGTGAGTGAGTGAGTGAGTGAGTGAGTGAGTGAGTGAGTGAGTGAGTGAGTGAGTCATTTTCTGACAGACCAATGGTGGTGTAATTCAATACCAACACCATGTTGAGAGGTTTTTATATAAGCACCGTATTTTATATTGTTGTAGTGCCTTGACCTGGAGAGTTTGTGTGAGGATGCAGGTTGTGGTACCCCTAATCCAGATGTTCTTACCGTGGAGCAGTATGAGAGAATCAGTGTGGTGCTGCTCTACCACCTGTTCCATCTTTCTGAGGCATGTTCCAACCACAGCGACTCGTCCAGGATAAAGCTCACATCGTATGACGAGTACATCGACTGGTTCATGCCAAGTGGCACTAACATCACTGAGACTCTGCATTTGATGTTTCACAATCTAGTGGAGCTCACAGAAGATCACGATCATCACGATGAAGACGAAGATCATGAAGATCATGAAGATCATGATGAAGACGAAGATCATGAAGATCACGATCATGATGATCACGATGATGATCACGATGATGATCATCATGAGGATGAGTGCATCGATGACGACACATTCGATCATTTGTTTGAGGACGTGGAGATAGATAGTTTAACAGTTGAATACATCTCAGGAAGGACGGTGCTCCTTATTTTCCAAGGTATGTTGTAACTAATGTAACTAATTGTAACTAATCTCATCGCTAAATAAGATTATAATCGTTTTTAATCTGTTTTATTAGAAAGTAAACTCACAGTTATTAGGAATGAAATGTGTGTTTAAACATTAAAATTTCCAAAAATTTGGTCTGAACTGCGAGTATTCTTTACCCTCCTGAAGTTGTGGATCGCGCTAGCGAGACACAATTTCAAGTGGGTGAAAAATTTACGTCTGTACCTTGAGGGTTATGTAAATATGTGTGTATAATAATATGTGTGTGTATATATGTGATTGAACAATGCTTAGGAGTTGATACCAACAATATATTTTCAACTACATAAGCAAATTCTTTATAATAAACAATAATTTATTTGCAAACCACCATCATTTATTTTTATCTGCAGATTACATTGATTTCACCTATGACCTCACATCAATGACCAGCCAGGTCTAAAAAATGACTACTTTTTTCCAGGTTACAGATTCGCACATATTTGTGATGAGCATGACGTCACCCCGGAAGCTATTTACGCACATTTACTGTCTTTGCTGGGAATTGAGAATGAATTTGACAGAGAGAGTAAGTACTCAGAACTCAAAAGCCAGTGCACAGCACCCATCAGTTGTTGAGCCAATGTTGTTCATCTGCTGACCTGACGGTGGGTCAACAGATACATACATAGGCTCAACGCCATGCATCGCCTGATAAAGCATTGTGGAGTAGTAGGAGTAAATTATTGCTTTACGTCACTTTGTAACACCAATGGTCTTTTAAGTGACATTGTAATACAAAAAACAGTGCAGTCTATCGATGAGATGACGTGAAAACTGGGCGATAAGTTATTGAGAGTAGTTTCCTTCACTCGCTAGTTAAGGGGTCCTGGGCATGTCTAGGGGATTTACCCTCAGACATGTCTTGATGTCCATAGATGCTCCCTCTGATTGTCGCGCAAATGTATACAATGTAAATTGAGTACTTTGGTTGAGTAAGTAGGCACACATAGGCTTACAATGAATGCAAAGAGAGCAAAAGGACGCAGTGTTTTAATGGTTGAAGCATAGGGATTTACTACACTGTGTTCTATTCTGTGTTATGGGGGAGGGGTAGTGAGGAGCTGGCCGTCAGAATATCACACATACTTATTTTGAAACACTCCCTCACCTAGGTCTTTCGTCTGCTGTCTGCTGTGTTTAACAGTATGGTACTGCTATAGTTATTTGCATTTATTTGCATTTAATTCACATATATTTAGTAAATAGTGACTATATATAGATGACTTTATTTAATGATTAAGGAGATTAGACAAATGTCAACATAATGCTTCAACAGACATATAAAGTGACGTTAAGCATCAAATCAATTATCTCCTGGTTAGGCCATCTTGTAAATTATAAGTATGTCTAGATTGTTCTTGTTCCATTACTTGAGTGTTGTTTCTATGTTTAAGGTTTGGGTACCGATCCCAACAAACATGTAGGGCCGAGCAGTAAACATTAGTGTATTTGCTGGAATAGCTCTGTCACATGCTGTACATCGTGCATTGTGCTGTTTGTTCGGATCGTATGTTTGTCATCTGGGTTGTGTATATACAGTGCTCCAAACTGTTCAAATTCAAGGAGTGTGCAGTGTTGTCTATGGTACTTAATTGTACACCAAAAAATAATATAAAAAAGAAAAAAAATTGGAATTCCAGCTGTTGGGATATTGCCATGATTGTGTAGAAAGCAATATTTACTCACTTACATGGTATGTCACTTGTGTTTATTAAACGTGTTCTGTTATTTTAACCCTCAAAGCGCTGAATTAATTTGTAAAAAAACATCGCAACCAAATGTTTTTTTTTAATTTGAAATCATCACAAACGTCTTAGTTCGCTCGTCGAGATTCATTTGAATACCTATGTTATGGGTTTCCGGCCATTAGTAATATGTTGATTCTTACGTTGCGGGGATCGACTTTAGTCGTCAGAATCTGACGTCTACAGACGTCAGATTCTGACGACAAAAGTCTATCCCCGCGCTGTAAGGGTTGAATGCTGTACATGTCCTGCTACTTGTCGTTCTGCCTCAGGTCTTTGTGAGTTGATGGGTAGACTGGGCATTGGTGGAGACGAGTGTACTGTGGACGATCATGACCATGACAGTCACGACGAGGACCATGAGGACCATGATGACGATGATGATGACGACCACGATGATCATGATGATCACGATCACCGAAAGCGGAGAGAGATTGTTCACCTGATTCAGAAGAGACAGGCCGACATGGCAGCTATCGAGGTCAGTGTGCATGCTCAGACGCATAAACAGTTGATGAAAAAATGTCTTAATTAATTTAAAAAGTAAAAAATAGGAAATACATTTTCAGCGAGAATAATCATTAACTTCTTCAAATGAAGAAATAAAGTGTTGATCTTTAAAACATTTGATGTTGTGTTATTGTTGTCTACAATATTTAGGAGTTTATTTATTTTTTATTGTTACCACTATTTACTTTGATTAAGACTTGATTATGTTTTACTACTTTTTACAGTAATAAACACTTAATTGAATTTTAGCACTTTTTACAGTGTTTAACAGTTGATTATATTTGGTTATTGTTTTCACTTTTTAGCAGATGGTGATGTTTATTGTTCCTAGTGTTCAACAGTTCATAATATTATTGTTTACAGTGTTTATCATTTTATGATGTTTATTGTTTCTAGTGTTTAACAGTCCATGGTTCTTGATGTTTATGAGTACCAATTGATGAGGTTCATTGTTTCTAGTGTTTTTGTGTTTAACAGTTGGTGATGTTTATTGTTTCTAATGTTTAACAGTCCATGATGGTTATCGTTCCTAGTGTTGTTCCTACACCTTTAGAACGATAAATTTCCATTCAACTGTTTTAATAATAACAAAATTGTATCTATTTGACACCCACTTCAAGTCATCTTCCTCTGTTATAAGTTGATAATTGCGACAGCAATTGACGACTTTTAGTGCATGAAGAATATCATGGTAAATGCAGGCTTGAAAGGATCGAAAGTTGATTATGTTTTGTTATTGTTTTTAATGTTTAACAGTTGATGATACTTATTGTTTCTAGTGTTTAATAGTTGACGATATTCTGAGCATCACATCCCTATGAATAACACTATTCAAGTGTTGAACAGTTTATTATGTTTTGTCATTCTTTCCAGTGTTTAACAGTTGATTATGTTTGGTCATTGTTTCTAGTGTTTAAAAGTCCATTATGTATTGTTATTGTTTCTTTTATTTAACTGTTGTTTATGTTTTGACATTGTTTTTAGTGTTTAACAGTTGACGATATTCTCAGCATCTATCAGATCACATCCCCTGGAATAACACAGAGTGACTTTGAGAGACTTTGCCCCGCTTTACTTGAGCAGCATCTGTCCGATGTCTGTGCTGCTGAGGTTGAGGAGAAAGAAGGACCTACAAGGGCCGAGAGTAAGTATATACTTACTCCCTAGTGCTGGTTCTGTCCCAGTAGAAACAAGACATCGACCTAATGCTGATTTGATGTTAGGCCAGTGTCACATACTGTCAACCAATATTAATTAGCATTAGGTCAACGTATTGTGTTTGCTGGGATTCTTGATGTATGCGGTGACATAAAGAATGCTTTGGCAGGAGTTTGACAGACAATGAGTGACAATAACCTCACGGTATTTGTCTTGGAATGGCCCTGAAAAGACAACAAATATAGTTATAAAAGCTGAATGCCGATATGTAATGCCCGTTTAGTAGTAACCAATATTAAACTAGTACTGACACTTGTAACGTCATGTCTATCAGGTAATGAAATAGGTGAATATCAAGTCATATCGTAATACATGAAATAATACATCTAAGAACAAGATTATTCAATTTCCAGTGTTTCGGTAAAAATCTGGAGAGATCATCATGCCAATATCAGATACTCACTATATGATGTATATCAGTATCACCCTAGATTTCTTGATGTAGTTTGAACTGAAAGTATTGATGCAATGCAACGTGTGAATCTGCCACGTGTGTATCTGCCACTTTGCAAAGGGGGCGATGTGAGCAAAAACAGCACTCATCTAATGAATAATGTGTTCTCCTAAAGGCCCAAACTTTATTAACAATTTCGACTTTTGCCGTCAGAATCTGATGTCTATATGTCCTCGGCTCCCTAAATGTCACATTTTCCATTTGCTATAGACCAATAACAAAGGTATTCAAATGAAGCGGAAAGAGCCAACTTAGACATTTATTTCCAATTGAATAATTTTTTGGTTTTCATGGTTTATACAAATTTATTTATGTTTTGTAAAGGATAATTGGACGAGTGCTGTGTATGTCACTAATATCAATAAACATAAGTATTTTCCATACCACAGTCAAATAAATACCGTTTATGCATTCGATCTCTGTTTCAGGGTATGGTTATGGCACCCTGGCTGTAGCATTCATCACACTTTGTGCATCCTATCTTTGTTTCAGGGTATGGTTATGGCACCCTGGCTGTAGCATCCTATCTTTGTTTCAGGGTATGGTTATGGCACCCTGGCTGTAGCATTCATCAAACTATGTGCATCCTATCATTGTTTCAGGGTATGGTTATGGCACCCTGGCTGTAGCATTCATCACGCTTTGTGCCATCTTCGGGATTTTGCTAATTCTGTGCAAAAATCATTCCGGCATAAAAGATACCATCATGGCATGTTTGATCGCTCTGGCTGTAGGCACCCTATCAACAGACGCCATCTTGCATCTAATACCCGCGGTAAGTTATTTTAATCCCTCAACCAGAGGTAAGTTATCGTGTATACATATAGTACCGGATATCATGAAATGTCTGATCACTTTGGTTGCTACTTCCTGACTGCAGATGCCATCTTCCATCTAATACAGGAGGTAAGCTACCCACGCTGTCCTACACTTAATTCCAGAGGTGAGCTGTCATGCATCCCTACACTTGAAGTAGGATATGTGGTTCAGGTCGACCAAAATTAAGGAAGTCACAAGGAATAAAGATGTCACAAGGAATAAAGCAGCTGGAGTAAAAAGTCACATTATTGATATTGACAAAAAAATGAACAGGACGTAATAGGCCTATTCTGTCAAATTACATGTCAGCGTCCTTGCTGTTTTGTCCTTTACAACGATTTATTGTGAATTACATCCTACTTTATTGTCAGGTATGGACGGAAACATGTTTTTTTTTTAAATTTTGTATTCACAGCATACTGCTTTCTTGTTATCTTCATGCTACCCTGGAATCACTTGGCAGCTTGCAGATGACATCTTCTAATGGGTGTCTGTACAGAAATTTCGCCTCCGGACAAAGATGTATACTATTGAGGCTGAAAGTAACAGCATGTGACTTTTAGCCCTGTGGTTATAACTTTTACTCCCATGATGTGCAGCTTAGTCCATGTTTAAAAATTCAGAATACCATTGAGTTTGCATATAAATACTTTATGCATACCCATAAATACAGTATATATGTAAAGGTTCAGGACCAACACGACCGTGAGATACTAACCCAAAATGTTGACAAAGTCTTTTTTACCAACTCTGAAATCCCGTTTCAACAAATGGCAAAAAAACACTTCATTACATTTCTGTCTTTGTGCTTTGGGGAAACACCGGAAATGCTATGCATAGCTTACAAAATGATTTGTAAGCTTGTCAGTTATGTCATATAGTGGTATTTACCCATAGAGAAAAAGTAATAGGCAAGTGACTTGGAGCTCCCGTGACTTTTAGCCCCACCCTACCCTACTGCTGATGTTGATTTAATATAAGTCCATCATCAGATGGCTGTAGCATTTTGCTAGGTGTAAAGGATTTGGTTGAAATCATGATTATATATATATCTGAAATGGCGAGACCAATAGCAATTAGGAATACATAATTTTAACAAAAAGACGTCATGCATTAAATTACTATAATATAAAATGTTAATAAAAGTATGTGACCCATAAGAATTTTCAACAATTATATCATGGTGTAGTGTAATCAAATCAATCCTAATAGCGATCCTCAACTACTTTTTTTAAGTAGCATAGGTGTCACTAATCAGATCGCTTTTTGACATAGTTTTACTGCATTTTGAATGATCAAAAATTCATTATTGCTGCTATGATACGCTGTCACAGACAAAAAATGGTTGCAATGATAGATTATGGCTTTCACCCCCCCCCCCCCCCCAGAATGGGATTGTTCTTTTAAAGTAATTTGAAGTCTGTATCAGAAACTTACAAATAGCATCCAAATAACCAAATAGCGCTTTTTTATATTTTAAAATTAGCAATTGTAAATATGATCATGTTTTTATGTTAATCTATCTGTTTATATTTTTATTGTTGAAGCCATCAGCTAGCATCTCCATTATTATCATTTTATTGTGGTTATTTCATGGTATGGTAATTTCACATTTTGTAAACCAGGATATTTTAGAGTCTTTAAATTTTGGTTATTTAGAAAATATTGACTGATTCACTCACCTCTGCCAGTAACCCTTGGTAGGAACACTCATTTTGGGTGAGAGAAACATTGGCATGTTATGCCAAACCTCCAAAACTGTTAATATAAGATTAGCACCAGGTTATCAGTACTAACAAATGACTGCAAAATTACAATAAGTCTAGGAAATTACATATGACATGCTCATACATTTACTCATGATAATTACACATATTACTAAATTATCACTGCATTCTCAATTCCTGGCCACAAAATAATTAAGTAATACCTTAATAATATGTAGTTTCTTATGGCTTACGCTCATTGAGTAATAATAGTTGTCAAATAATTATGGTTGTCAAATGTTTATTGAAAGACAACCATAAAAAAATAAAGCTAAGCCCTCTCATGTGCATGAAGTAATAATGTTCACTGGCATATTCCTTAAACGTATGAAGTAATGATGATGTATGTTGTTTATGGTTTACATTCACAAAATAATAATGAGGTATGTTTTTCAACAGATGTATCGCTTACATCCATGAATGTTATTGTTTCCCGTTGGTTATGAAATAAAAATGCTGCATGTTTTTTTCTCAGGCTTTTGGTTTACATTC
This sequence comes from Flabesymbios commensalis, assembly GCA_964017125.1. Lineage (NCBI taxonomy): Eukaryota > Metazoa > Annelida > Polychaeta > Terebellida > Flabelligeridae > Flabesymbios > Flabesymbios commensalis. Next base: position 107,450,796 of record OZ024903.1, read on the forward strand.
ACACGGGGCTTCAGGTGAAGACGATGGTCACAATCACGGTGATGACAAAATCAAACTCAGTGATTATGCTCAGAAAGGACTCCTTATACTGGCAGGTAAACATGTTTTATCTGTGAAAGCAACATTAGCGAGTAAGTCAGTAGGCTATATCCTTTAATCAAACCACTCCCATGAAATGAAGGTCTAAGTAATGTTTTATGGTATATTAGTGTTCAAGCATTTTGACAACTGTGCTAATGACTTTGATTCTTTGACTTTGATACTTTGACATTGACACAGATAATGCATGTACCTGGTCAGGAGTATGTATAGGTGGCATTCATATTTGTGTAATTGTGGTGTTCCATGTTAAAACATTATTTTTTGATGATGCTTTCTGGTAATGAATTGGGATATTGTTCTCAGTTTGCTTTCCATATTCCACTGCTTGTTTAACGAACTTGAATGTATTCATATGTACTGTGTATGATGAATAAATAAATAAATAAATATATTTATATATATCTGACATCAATAGAACACATATCAATATAATATACATGATTATGACGTAAGTCAGTTATTGTATGGCCATGGTTATTGATAACATAGTAATTTAATTTTAGACATTGACTTATTTATCCAATCAACAGATGTCACAAAAGAAAAAAAACATCCGAAAAAAACTTTTCAGTCATTTTTACTATACTACTAGGCCATGGTTATTGATAACATAGTAATTTAATTTTAGACATTGACTTATTTATCCAATCAACAGATGTCTCAAAAGAAAAAAAACATCCTAAAAAAACTTTCCAGTCATTTTTACTATACTACTAGTAGTCTACTGTTGTTTAAATCTTTAAAATATGGTGGAAAACATGGATTCACTAATATTTGTACTTATGCATTACACACTCCCTCGCCAACAAGTATAGTTTGCACACATTCATCAGCTGACACATTATCTCACTCACTAATACCAACCATACAAACTAATTTACAAAAAATACCTCTCTCACCAATACATACAGTCACTAAGACACATCAGCCGAGATGCCAAGAGACAGACCTCAAGATGTCCAACCTCCCATTTACCCACTCACTGACTCACTGACTCACTGACTCACTCACTCACTCACTCACTCACTCACTCATTCACCCGGTCACCCAGTCACCCAGTCACTCATTCAGTCTTTATCTGCCCTATGCAGCTTTCTACGCGTTGTTTCTTCTGGAGGTGCTGATGTCGAAGCTAGGTCACTCACATTCACGCGTTCACGTATGTATTCATAAATCATTCTCAATTTCTATGCTGTAGATCTGGTATTTTTCGCTTGTTTAAATTTTCGCGAATTTCTGATTTTGGGACTTTTCACGAAGTTAAGAATTCGCGAATTTTCATTTTTGTTTAGGAGCACTATTATAATAATAATTTTCGCGAGCTTCTTCAATTCACGAATGTGTCCTCGCGAAATTTGTGAGAATTAAAACCTCGCGAATATTACCAGATGTACAGTATATCAAGGGCATATGCCAGTATTCTCAAAGTGATGCCTATCTCGACTAATCACACATCTAAGACCTGCCAGCATCACTTTGGAAATACCAGCACGGAGCTATAATGTTGCTATTGAACTCTCTCCTAGACTTTTTAATTTTATGGTGAGCCGTCTCTGTTTTAGATGAGTGCGCACATTAGATTAAGCCTGTACTATTACTAAACTAGAAACACATTTTTTTCTGCCCAGTGCAGATGTGGTAACCAAGTTCTGAGAAACAAATATATATTATATCAGAAGAGATAAAAAAGTTGATGCAACGATTTTTTTCTATCATTACTCTCATAAACCTCATTAAATTTTGTCTTGCTTCTGATCTAAAACATTTCTCCTTTCGATAAATAGTAGTCAACGCATGCATTTTGTAACAATTGTACATTTGTGGAGGCCTACTGATACGTCACTGGCATGAGATACGGTATTTTTTATTAACAATTATCTTAGAAGTTGTTGATTCTTTAACTGTGCTTTTGCGATATATTTTAGGCTGGTAACAGTGACACAGGAACATCAAAGATAGATCAAGATTCCTTCAACAAAACAAAGGTACTACCAGATGATATTATCAGGACAGTGGGGTGTAAAATACCACAAATACTTGTAGTGGATGTCCTGACAATTTTTTATATGCACTTCATTTATTAGAGGTTAATTATTATGTATTAGAATGTATTAAAATGTATTAGACTAACTAGACCCCAAGGAACAACATGGGATGAGGGCCGAATTCTCTAACCAGAACAAAAAATGGCACTGCCTATCTAAAAAGTTTTTTTTCATCCTGAATGCTGATTTTAGATGTTCAGCTATAAATTATACTATTATTATGCAAATTATGTTCTGTGACACTTAAGTTATGCAGATTGTCCATGTTTATCATTTTCCAGAATATTTTTAGATTTTTTTTAGCCTGACATTATTCTAGTGTACCCAGCTGACACACATAGCAATATAAGGTATATATATGGTCGATTCCCACGAAAGTGATGCATATCGGCAAAAAACCGACTTTGTTGCACAGTCCTGAATTCTTCAGCTTATATCGCAGACATATGGAACTTTCACAAAAAATATATGCGAGCTCTTAATATATGACAGTTGTAACATGAATGGAGTTCATGCTCATTATTGAACACCAGAGTAACCCTACGAATGCATATTATGTAATATGTAAATGCCATAATGTAACTAAAACTTTGGTCGCAAAGAGTACAGCAGTTCAAGCGGTAACAATTAGGTGGTAATGTTTAGAATAGTTTATTAACAGTTGCGAAAATTTGATACTGCACATAATGATTTGTAGCCAACCTCTACTCTGCTGCAAATAATCAATATTCAGAAAATATACAAAAAAGACATGTCAAACATAATATTTCTTTCAATTCAAGGCTTAGAGTGGAAATAGCAGTTGAATAATAAAATGTAAATGGAGCATCTTGTTTAAAATCATGATTTCATATCATTTGTTGATCTAAACGTTTTTCTTATAGGTTTTAAAGGTGTATTCGTAGGGTTACAAATTGATATTTTATTGAAAAATAAGGCTATTAATTAACATAATTGTTGTGTTATAAACGATTTGTATCGATAACTTTTATTACTTTGACAGCCACATTAATAAACAATCAGAGTATGATGGAATAAAGAGTTTTTGGCAATAAGGTGCGCGAGAATCACGAGAATAATTTATTTATTGTTTGTCACTGAATTAATAGTCAGCCTAAAAAATATACATACATATATACATATATCATTCACTTGTGAAAGGTATTTGACAGATCGAGCTACAATGAACAAAAAAGGTTAAAACTGGTTGCTCTACGTCGATTCAAAATGCTTATACCAGCTTTGTTTGTAGGGTTACGCTGTCATTTGTAGGGTTACTCTATCTAGGTGGCCTATGAAAAATCATCACAATACTGCAATATTGACGGCTCATTATATTATTCAAACACATGTGTGTTCTCTCGTATGATACTGCTCAATATCCAATAGATTTACCACGCCATAATTAACTTCACATAGACCATTGAACAAAATATCTAATTTGTCAAATAATTTTATGTATTTCCAGCTGGTGAAGTCAGACAGTGATTATGTCGCTATTGTATCACACACGTTTTAAAATACCACTTGTTTTGGCTTGCTTGTATATATTGTTTTTGAAAAATATCGTGTTTTTAGATAAAGGTCTCGCAATGCCAATTAAACACGTATTGTGTTATACAACATAGAAGCAGTTTGTGAAATTGGTAACCCTACGAATGCACACAGTGGTGAACTCTTTTAGATGCTAGATATGTTCAAATTAATATTTCCAATATTTGTAATACACAAAAGCATACACGTCAGATATATTTTTAATATAATGTATAACAAAGTATATTAACAGTAAATTAGCCTTTGCATTGGTGAGTTAAAATAATTTTCAAACGTTTTGAAAACGTGTATTTTATTTTTTGGATAGAAATATTTATTAGCTTGTTGAGTTTTACACCTTATAAGTGCTCACTATGATGTTAGCTTTATTCTTGGCCTGTTTTGCAATGAGAACAATATATATTTTTTAATCATTTAACGTTTTTCTCTTGTAAATAGTAACCCTACGAATACCTATGATTTGTGTAACCCTACGAATGACAATATCATCAGTCTCTGGTGGCTCTTCTATTACATAAGAATATTTTAAATGATATCGTCAACATATTGCCATGTCATGACATGATAATGCATCATAGATATTCAATTAACTCCTATATTATCCACACCTACACAGTGAAATGTAGCACTGTGATAATTTGTAGGATATATTAAAAATTCAAACATTGCTAACGTTTCAAGATATCTATGTTAACCACTAAAATCTGACTGTCACGTACACTGTACCTTGGTTATTCTGTTAGACAAGGTGGTTAACCCCATGTCCTTTCATAGAATTCCACAGCTGCCATTTCATTATTTAAAATTCGTAGGGTTACACATATTAAAAAACCCTGTAGTGTTCAATGGAAGAAATTAAAAAAATGGTATAATTTTCCGATACGTTACCTTGCCCATATTATACATTGGTACCACAAGTGTATTCAGAGAAAAGAGCTTGTGTTAATCTGTAATAGTATTCGATTTATAGAACATGAAAGCGCATTTGTATGGTTACAAAAACGCACTTTAAATTATTGCACCTATTTTACTATTACCAACATTATTTTGTGGACATGCTCCACAATGAATTCGGTTCAGCAAATAAACAGCAACCACAGCTCAGGTCATAGATATAATGTGTAAAATATTTATATTGTGCATTATTGATTTACTCAGATATCACAACACAAGCTGTATTCGTAGGGTTACACGAGTTTTGAATTTTCAAAAAATATGAATTAAAAAAATTCAAATTCACAAAAGCAAAAAAAGTGTTGGCTATTGATTAGGTGCAGGTGCCGCGCTTCAGAATGCGTAATATAAAGGCGCTGTTTATTTTGAATATTGAGAAAATGAACTTTTTCAAAATAAGGTCCAAATGCATCACTTTCGTGGGAATCGACCATATATTGGTCAAATGTCTAAAGCCATCAACGTTTTCTTATACTTGATCAATTGTGTTTACATTTATAAATTGATGATGCCCTCCTGTTTTACTTAGAGCAAAACACTTAGACATATTTAGAGCATCATTTGGTTGTATATTCAGGGAAAATCAATAGTTCCTAAAATTGAAAACTCAAGGTTTGATGGCCTGCGACTTTCATGTACTGTAGTTTATATGCTGCGTGAATGAATCTCCAATCTGCATTGCAGAATATTCGTGGCTCGCAATCCCTGGACATGCCCTGTATCCGGAACAAGTTGCAATAGAGTCTGATTTGCTGATTTTTAAATGTCATATTTATATTTACTTTATAATTACTTCTGGTGCGATGAAAACCGAAAATTCAAAAGGAATACAAAAGAAACTGATAAATACGGACATTCTATATTATAGAAGTGTCATAGAACTTCATCACATGATAAGAATATAATACTGTAGGTCTGGTAACATTCGCGAGGTTTTAATTTCCGCAAATTTCACGAGGAGACTCATTCGCGAATTTATGAATCTCGCGAAAATTATTATTATATTAGCGCTACTAAACAAAAATAAAAATTTGCGAATTCTAAACTTCGTGAAAAGTCCCAAAATAAAATTCGCAAAAATATAAGATTATAACTATAACGCGTTTTTTGCAAAAACAGTTAACATAATACGAAACAAAATCAGATTACTTGAATTTGTGACAGTATAGCAACGACACAGATTTAACCTCTCACCACACAATGACTTATTATGTCCCATTCACTCAGGCTTCCTGGCGTTTTCACAGTGAAAACAATGTTACTAAACCTAACATTTGTTGATCATCAGAACATACTGAAAATAAAAACGGGTCCTATTTTCACATGAAGATGCATTGTCTTTAGAGTCCCCAATACGCAGCATCCATCGAATGCGCAGCATATTATGCCTCTTTACTACTGGCATAGAAACTACATTTTATGTATTTCTTTTCTGACTTCGATGTTTTTGGAGCGAGAAATGACTACCTAATATAAATAAATGGGTATCAAAATGATATAAATAAAATATTTAAACACAAGCCTGCTGGAAATCGCCACATTTGAAAAAAAAGATCATAAATATCTTGGTATAAATAATATGTGCTTATGGATTTGTGTGGTGAGACCTTGAGACATATTTCATTTTGAATTACTCTGGTTCCCAGAGCCACACTACGCGGCGTGGCCGAGCTTCATGTAGCCTCTGGTATGGCCCAGTGGCGAATGTTTGTGACTTGTTGCTATTTTTTAGATAAAAATAGGGTAATCCCCGAATTCAGCCATTTTTGAAAGGTCACTTCCCCGGATAAAGAGTTGTTCACAGTATTATATTCCCCCTCTGATGCATTTCCTATGACTTGACCCAGAAAATTATTCAGCGGCCTCAATAGCACAGGCATGATGGTCACGTGACTAAGAACCTTGGCCAATACCCGGCCATAAATGAAGTTGGCCGGGTTCGCCAGGCAAACTTTGAATTTGTTCAGCGTGTCATATGGTCAATGCGTTGTTATATCAGCCCATGATATGTGTATCATTTCAGATGGACGATCACATGGAGTCATCTAATGGCATTGAGATGACCGAGAAGACGTCTGGAAATCAAACCTGCTGTGAGTCCTTCAATCCTTACAGAGCTGAAATATTTTGTATAAACTATGGAGATCAAAGGTTTTTTTTAATTTGAAATTATTATAAATGTATTTGCCAGCTCTTTCTGATTCATTTGAATACCTATGTTATGCATCTTCCACATCTTCCACTTACCCACGAGCACGCAGTGCGATACCTTGCTTTATCGAGCATACAGTCCAACTATTTTAAATAGCCAGATACCTTGACTGTCGCGCGTTGCAAGACCGGCCAATCAGATTGCTCTTGACCAGGCGCTGACAGCTGACTGAGAACATAGCCTGCTGTTTCCGTTGGTATGTTAGATCAGATAGGTCGGAATCTCATGCTGATGTCATTGTGTTTCCAGCTCCCTGAATGGCGGTACACGTCACTGTCCAAATGAGAGATTCCCAACTTGTCTATATATAGTACATCTAGCAACGGAAACATGTGACTGTGTATGCGAGATGAACAAGAGGTGAACAATAAATGTGTCATAAAAGGTCGCGAAGAATTGATTCTTCGCGACCTTTTATGACACATTTATAAATCTGAAACATGAGGTTTGAATCTCAGACACACCCCCAAGATGACCACGTAGACAGAATGACTGATTGTAGCACTCAATACGGCCAGGCTCCTGCGGTATGCACTCGCGTGAGCCTGGCCAAGGGAAGATGATGTTATGGGTCTGTAACCATAATAAATATTTTATTTATTTTGGTGCAGGGAACGTCTTTATACGTCAGAATCCCTAGAAAACTTTTTTGTTTGTAATCATAAAAATGATAATGTATCCAACTTTTGTAGTAAGGGAACATTTTTCGAGGGTGGGGTGGATGGTTGGGTACACGGGACCTCTCTCCAACACAAAAGAGTTTATTATCGGTGAAAACAATTACGTCACTCCATCTCACTCAGCTCGCAACCTTGGTGCCATTTTTTATGAACATTTGACTATGGAGGCGCAGCAACAGTATTTTTCGCGCTTCTTCCCTCCACCTGCACAACATCAGCAGCATTAATGCATAATGCTGGATATAAAGACAGGTGTCTTAATTTTTCAGGCCCTAGTCATTTCTCGACTTGACAACAACTGAAACTATCTGCTAAGTGGACATCTATATGAGAGTGATGTCTGAAACCAAAAAAAAGGATCATATCTCACTAAGTCAAGGAGAAAGAACGAAATTCGATAGATTCGTAGATCCGTTGTACGAGGCGCGCAGAGCCGAGTATATTCGGATCTATCGTAATTGAGTTCTTTCTTCGACTTAAAATACACAAGATAGTCACATATGTTACAATATTTGATATAGAAAACCTGAATTTCGTTACTAAAATGGAACATGTAAGCCATATTTACAGTTTCATGATTAAACCCGTATATTGTGCCCGACCTGGTCAGTATTAAAAATAACAGTAGATTCGTAAATCCGAATCTACTGTTTCAACAATAGACTGACGTCATTGGTGTATTTTAATTCTCTTCAAACTTCATTTGCTACCGGTCGAATTCCGCATAAGTATAAGATCCTACTGCTGACATATCGACCTCTACACAGCCTTGCCCCTTGCTTGGCGAGCCCGGCCAATTTCATTTATGGCCGGGTATTGGCCAAGGTTCTCAGTCACGTGACCATCATGCCTGTGCTATTGAGGCGGGTGAATGATTTTCTGGGTCAGGTCATAGGAAATGCGTCAGAGGGGAAATACAATACTGTGAACAACTCTTCATCCGGGGAAGTGACCTTACAAAAATGTCTGAATTCGGGGATTACCCTATTTTCATCTAAAAATAGCAACAATTCACAAACATTTGCCACTGGGGCATACCAGAGGCTACATGAAGCTCGGCCACGCCGCGTAGTGTGGCTCTGGGAACCCGAGTACCTTGCCCCCACCTACATCGCAGAGCTGCTAGTGCCTTATACACCACCTAGAACTCTGCACTCTGGAGAGCCAAATTCATCTTCAGAAAACCCTGACCTCTTTTAGAAGGTTGTTAGAAACAACTGTTTCGGCAAGTGTTTGGTGATCTCCTACGTAATTGACTTTGTTTAAAATGTTCAGTACTCTGAACAGCTTCCAGCTGGATAGTTACATGCACTATATGCAATTTCATGAATTAATTCATTCATGGAATATTTTAGCTAGCAGATTATTTGTTGAATTATATCTATAAAAAACTGTGTTTTAAATATTTTGGACAATCCATATATTCTTTTACATTGTGATTTATTTATATACATATATATCCAAGGGTAATATGAATGTAGATATAAATCTAGCTTTAATTATTTCACTCGTATACTGTTTTTAATTTTGCCTCGGGGCATTATTGTGCAGACGTGTGGATTTTTTGCAATTTTCTGTTATTTTCGTTTTAACTTCTTTATATTTTCAGTTTCTCTTCGGAGCATCAAGCCTGTAGCATGGATGGTGCTGTTCGGTGATGGTGTACATAACTTTGCTGATGGTCTGGCTATTGGTGGTGCTTTCTCTGTCAGTATCACAAGTGGGGTGTCCACATCTCTAGCCATCCTTTGTCATGAGCTCCCACACGAACTCGGTACGTTGCATTAATATCTTGTTGCCCATGTCTATTATTAATATGTTTTAATGAATGTGATGTACTTGGAAACCCACTCATTATCATTTCAGCGCATCCTTTATTGCAACATCAATTTTAACTAAGTTTCGCCACAAAATTTATCTATTTACTTCTCTCAATGATGCCCCAAATTTCAGGCGAATGGCTTCTAGGCCCGGAGCCGTGTTCTGGGACGATCCTCAACGTTTAGCTGATGGTCAACTCCATCTTAACCCATACAATGGTGAAATTTTGTTGTATAAACTATGGAGACCGAAGAGTTTTTGTTCAATTTAATATCATCATAAATGTCTTAGTTAGCTCTTTCCGCTTCCTTCGAATACCTATGTTATGGGTCTACGACCATAAGTAATTTAATTATTTCAGTGGACCCTCTTTTTACGTCAGAATCTGACGTCTACAGACATCAGATTTTGACATAATTATAAGGACGGTCCCACGCTGGAAGCGTTAACCAGTGAGCCTACATTTATGAAGTGAATTAGCAGCTTAGCTTAACAAACTTCACTTTTGAGATCAAAAAAATGTTGTATTAGGGCACACCGACGCCTATTACAGCCTAATTATAACTAACCTGGTCAATTGCGATAGGCTACACTCTTTCCAGAAGATTTTCATCTCTTGTATATTGAATCAGCTTAAACTAAATCATCGTTTAATACTGGTAGATTTATAAGTATGAAATCTTCTTCAATACCATGCTATAAAATAATTCTGCAATATGGATATTAGTTATTTTCATTTTTTTTCATGTACTTCACATATTGGAAAAAACTAGCTTTTATTTACTTTATGCTTATTTTTATTTACTATATCTTTCGTTTTGTTATAATACAGGGGATTTCGCGATTCTTCTCAACTCTGGTTTCAAGCCGCTTGTTGCGCTATTTCTGAATGTGCTGTCGGCTCTCACAGCCTTTATAGGGCTCTATGTGGGTCTCTCCATCGCCTCAGATGAGTCTGCCAGACAATGGATCTTCACCTTGGCTGCTGGCATGTTCCTCTACATAGCCCTGGCCGACATGGTGGGTATTATACACATCTAAAATAATATTTTTCAATTTTAATTTTTTAGATATGGACGATATGGTGGGTATTATACATGAAGTATATTTCCAATTAGTATATATTAACCCTCAAAACGCTGAATTAATTTGTAAAAAAACATCGCAACCAAAAGGTTTTTTCAATTTTAAATCATCATGAATGTCTTAGTCAGCTCTTTCTGATTCATTTGAATACCTATGTTATGGGTCTACGACCATTAAAAATATGTTTACTCTTACAGTGCGGGGATAGACTTTTAGTCTTCAGAATCTGACGTCTACAGACGTCAGATTCTGACGTCTAAAGTCTATCCCCACGCTATAAGGGTTAACCCTTACAATTATTTTGGTTTAACCAATGGAGACCAAATGGGGTTATTTTCTTTCTTAAATCATTATAAATTTCCTAGTTAGCATGATCCTCCACATAGCACTGGCAGACATGGTGGGTACTCTATATGTCCTCCACATATCACTGGCAGACATGGTGGGTACTCTATATGTCCTCCACATATCACTGGCAGACATGGTGGGTACTCTATATGTCCTCCACATAGCACTGGCAGACATGGTGGGTACTCTATATGTCCTCCACATAGCACTGGCAGACATGGTGGGTACTATATATGTCCTCCACATAGCACTGGCAGACATGGTGGGTACTCTATATGTCCTCCACATAGCACTGGCAGACATGGTGGGTACTCTATATGTCCTCCACATAGCACTGGCAGACATGGTGGGTACTCTATATGTCCTCCACATAGCACTGGCAGACATGGTGGGTACTCTATATGTCCTCCACATAGCACTGGCAGACATGGTGGGTACTCTATATGTCCTCCACATAGCACTGGCAGACATGGTGGGTACTCTATATGTCCTCCACATAGCACTGGCAGACATCTATTAATATTAACCCTTAAAATGCTCAACGTTTTTTTGTATAAACCATTGGGAACCAGAAGGTTTTTATTAATTTGAAATCATGATCAATGGCTTAGTTGGCTCTTTCTGCTTCTGCTGGCAGATATGGTGGGCATTATACATCGAGCCATATCTTAAATTATATTAAAACTTACAACTATTTTTGTATAAACAATGGAGACCTAATAGGGTTATTTTCTATTTGAACTCATTGTAAATGTCTTAGTTAGTATGCTCGTCTACATAGCACTGGCCGACATGGCGAGTATTTTACATATTATCAAATCTGAGTATACAATATTAGATATTCAAATCTGTTCTGCATCTGTTACCTATTTTCAGATACCAGAGCTGTTATCCATGCTGCAAAGAGGACCATTTTGGAGAATCTTTATATTTCAGAACATCGGTTTACTGCTAGGTTGCCTGATCCTGCTTCTTCTCAATCTATACGAGGAACACATACAAGTATGAGAGGTATGCTGGAACATAGATGATTATCATATTATTTTTCAAGATGCACAAGCCATCAAGTTCTTCCAATCGGTGATGTGATATGTGGAGTCTAATCAACGATATAAAACGTTTTATTATTACAATAGGAGATAAATACGAGTGACATTGGCAAACAGTTGATTTAAGTCTGAGACACAATGCATTGAATCAACGTGAGTCTAATGTTAGGCTAGCGTTGTAAATGGTGATCCAACATTCTACCAACGCATTGGCGGATCCAAGATATTGGCATTCGGCATTTATTAGTGTAATTTATCAGTGTAATGTCTCAAGGTAGAGCAATAATAATACTCGTTGTATTGAATATCTATGAAATTTAAAATATATTTCTTTAAGTATACCGTATCCATATATTTATATATCTCCAAGGTTAACATATTATTTTCTTTCCTAACATTCAAATCCAATACGGTTGGTCCGTTTTCTGGCATTTAGTAAATTTAAAGTAGTAAGCCCCCACATATTATCAAAGATTGAAAAATCATTGAATAAATTTAGGATCCACCCCTGTAACAGTGCCTTTCCACAATTGAGATGTGAATTGTTTACTGACTTTGATAAAACAAATTCTGACCTTGAAGAACAAAATATACTTGACTTGACAAATAAATAAGGTAGTCAGTATACAGTATTAGTGGATGCTTGATCATTATATGGTATACATTATCCAAGTTTATAATTATTTATAATTTAAACAAAAATATGTAGAGATTATTATTGTGATAGTAGCACCTGACTTTGATAAATCAAATCCCGAGCTAAAAATTAAAAAAAATAATCAAGTAAATAATATTAGTGAATGCTTGATCATAATATCCTCTTTAAGTGTATTTAACCCCTACAGCGCGGAGATCGAATTTGGTCGTCAAAATCGGACGTCTATGGACGTTAGATTTTCACGTCTAGAGTCGATCGCCGCAGTGTAAGAGGGGAAAATATTTATAATGGCAGTAGACCCACGACATAGGTATTCAATTGAATCAGACACAGCTAACTAAGACATTTATGATGATTTAAAAAAGAACCTTCTTACTTCATGGTTTCTACAAAAGTATTAAGGGTTGAACAGAATTGTTTAATTTTCGTATAAGTGATTGAATACCTCGAATGTGATTCAACGCTACAAATAAAATTCAAGGTCTTCAAAAGGTCTTGACAAATTGGATATGTATAAAAGAGTACTTGAAAATCGTTTATTTTTGCCAATTTGACAAATGGTTGGCATGTATCAGGGTGATATGTTTTAGAAGATATTATTTTATACATGTTATGCAGCTTTTTGTCACCAGAAGCTGTCTTTGTTTGTGATCCCTTTCAGGACCACTAATGTTTTTAATTTTTGTGAGTGATGTGGCTAATGTATCTATTCCCAATACTATTTACTGACGATACAAACGTTTTGTTAATGGGAACGACATTGGTGCTTTAATATTATAAACAGATAGCTAGACAAAAATTGGTTATCAATTCACAAGAACCCACTATATTGTATTTACTTTGGAAAATGTAACAAAAGTTGAAGTAACTTATTTTCTTGGAATTGTTATTATTTCCCAGTTACGTTGGTCATCACATTTAAAATATTTAAGATAAAACAATTCTAATGGTATTGGAATTATTTGTAAAGCGAATCGTCAGTTAAACATTACCACATTACTTTCATTGTATAATTATTTTGTATATCTATATATTTTTTAAATTGTATTGACATCTGGGGTGTGGCTGCTGATGTAGGCTACATTTACAGCAGATGACCAAGTTACAGAAACGTAAGAATAATACATTGTTCAAAGAGATGAGAAACTTCTACTCCAAAATTTTCAGAAATTTTATTTATTACATATTAAGGAAATTTAGAATACTTGACTCAATGTAGATAAAGAACAATAAAATACACATGCACAATACTAGACAAAAAAAATACTTTCGCACACCTAATATAAAATTATTTTTATCCCGAAGAACAAGAAAATAAAAGGGATCCACCATATGGGATAATATATATTCTAATTTTAATACAAATGCTGCCATGTAAATGGTAGTTATAATAATTTTATTGATTTAATTCTTAATTCATTAGACAGACATTGCCCATATAAATCTAAAATATAAAGATAAAAAAATATTCAAAAAACATGGCTTAATAAAGCACTAATTAAAGCTTGCAAGAAATAAAAATTGTTATATAAATCTTTTTTATCAAATAAAACAGAGGAATCAGAATGTAAAATAAACAATAAAAGTATATGTTGACATCAATCTTGAAAAAAGCGGAAATAAATTATTATGATGAACTCTACATGTCAAAGTAAATCAAATGTGAAATAACTGATATACCTTCGATACAATTATTCAAAAGACATATCAATGTCAGTTATTTGCATTGTTATTAAACTAATGTGCTTGGGTTTGTTGTTTGTTAAACTTGAAGTGTTGTGGTGTGTACTGAGATTGTTTTGGTCATGGTATTGGCTTATTGTGTTATGCTTGGACTTTCTTTTTCACATAAAATATGGTGTATGTGTCTAAAATGGCACTTGATGTGTGGACCTGTCCATATTTCAAATTGAGACATATCCAGAAGTATTTTAATGTCAAAGTTAAATACGAGATTAAAAAGTAACTATATATGGTAAAAATTAAAGTAGGTGGTGATCTTGATAAGCAATAAGCTTCTGTCACCACCAGATATTTTTCATAATCATAACAGATTTAATGTATTTTTTATGAAAAAACAACATTTTTTTATTCTGATTCTGATTAATAAATCTAAATCATCTTTAAAAATATGTTGCTTGTCATCTTAAATATGTACGTTTTGATGTGAATGTGTATTTTTGTTTGTTTGTATATACAGGTTGCTGTATATACAAGCAAAATGAGTTTGTGTGAAAAATGTATTGTTTTGTTCCATTACTGGAAGAATAAGCCGATTGAGCTTCATTCCTGTTTTTTTAAGTGAATGTATTTTTTCGAATGAAATCAATAAAATTATTTTATGTTTAGGTAATAATCATTCCATGGTCAAACCAATCAGCTAATGTTGCTGTCGCTGTTTTGGTTGGTTCCAAAAAATGTTCTTGTGGTTCCCATATATATATATATATATATATTAGTCAAAATAATATATTGATAATAAAAACTTTATTAGAACGGGGCCCCGATGCAGTGGTTAAAGTTGTCTGCTTGGAAAGTCGGAAATCGCGGGCTCGAACCCCACTCTGGCCCTCAAGTTTCACTCATAATGATTAAATATTGTGGGAACCTTCGGTGACTGAGAGGTAAGATGATCAGCCAGGGATCGAATATCCAATCATGTGTCTGGAGGGCAGTGTCATCTCATTCATTCCAGAATTTTCAAGAGGATCTCCTGGCCCAGTTTAGCCTATATGTACACAAAAGTAGCCTTAAACCCCATGCATTTCATTTCAAATACTTTATTTCATAATAGTATAACTGAAATACATATCACATATTGACATAAATGTAAATAGAGAACAAATATGTATGATGAAGTACATTATGGTGTATTACCCCACTGAGCATTGCTTATCTAACGTGGGGCCCCTAAAGCTAGCAAGACTAAAAGCATTACATAAACAAATATATACACATATATTGTAAGCATGATAAGCGCATAATAATAATAAAATACAGTATCAATGACAATTTAATATAGCAACATATATTCTAATAAACACATTAAATAAGATAGTATACCAATGTATACCAAATGACAAAAAAATATTTATATCAGTGAAACATAGAAATTTAATGAGATTGATTGTTTTAACATAGAATACAAACATCAGTGGCACTTTATCTGGCCTGAAATGTAGTGTCTAGGCCCTATCACTATAATGCTTCTCTCACACATAGGCGAATATGCTAGCGAATATATGTATCTTTGAAATTCGCAGTGAATTCGCCCCAAAAATGTGAATAGATAGCGAATATTTTAACCTCAGTCATCCCTCGACCTCTCCTTACGAATATATTGCAAATACACTGCGAATGCTTCCCAATGCTTTACGAATTGCTAATAATCGTTACGAATGGTGCACATGGGCTTAAGAATAAATGTTGCGACTGCCTTGCGAATGTTATGAATGCTTGCGAATGCTTACAAATGGGCTTGCAACCGTTACAAACGTACTTATGAATGATGCGAATGTCTTACCAACGTTGCCATTGTCTTGCCATTTTCTTACGAATGATGCGAAGATTTGATGACGAGGCTGCGATTGGTATACATACGGAGTGAATATGACTCTGGGCTCATAGTTTTCTTGAATTTCACAGTGGTAAGACATTCGCAAGGAATGGGAAACGGCGAACGTTACAAACGCCTTGCAAATGCCTTACGAACGTTGCAAATGCTTTCGAATGCCTTACCAACGTTTCCAATGGCTTGCGAATCCTTACGAATATTGACGGCGAATGACAGCATTCGCAACATACGCTCAAATTTAGGAGACGCTTCCTAAATTGGCCGATATTCGTAAGCAGTTGGAGAATGACTTGCAAACGTTCCGAAATTGTTACAAGCGCTTACAAATACTCGGCGAGTGTTGCGAATTTTGAACAAATATCAAATCTTTTCATTCGTAAGCACATTCGCAAGCATATTCGCCTATGTGTGAGAGCAGCATAAATCAGATGACGAGACATATGCCAATTGCGCTTTAGCTGAAGCTCTGGATAGGACTTTCTGTTTCCACTTCACGCATTTGTAAGAGACAGAGGGACTAACCAAACAACCCTACCAATGCGAAATGATGAAACAAAATGGAAAATAAAACCTAATTTATATAAGGCTACAATAGAGTATAGTATATAAGGCTATAATAGAGCGAGACAGAGAGAGCTGCAAATCCTGCTGAGAGGTCCATGCCGAAAAACTTCTAATTATGGAATTTAATGGTTAAGTAAGATGATACGGCGTTGTCTCATCGGTGTCGGCTCGAAGTTAAGCAACGTCGCACCCGGTTCATAATTGGATGGGTGACCGCCTGGGACTGCCAGGTGCCGTATGCACTAGGACATCGTGCAGCGATGTCGTGTCGCTCAGAGAACCACGTAAATCAGATGGCACGTCTGACAGACTTTGAGTTGGCGCAGTTTCCATACGGCAAGACCACAGAAAATCCACAATGTGGCATACTTGGCATGCATATAAGGCTATGAATTATATCAAGAAGGATAACAGGCCTTGCTAGGTTACTCCCGTGGCGCGATAGCACGATAGTGTGTACTGTCGCGCAATATACATATACAGACATAACGTTTTTAACATTTAAATCCAAGATGGCCGCCGGGTTTCCACCTGTATGGGAAAACAGTTAAATCTCCTCTTCTGGTAGTGATATAATTATTATTTTTATAATCTATCCATATGTTTTAGGAGTCAAGGAATCCATTTATTCACTTTGTTTTGATTAGGCCATCAGGTGATGTAGTAAATGAAATAATATCCAAAATGGCTGCCGCTGAGGCAAACTGATGTAATACCTCATTTTCAATTAATTCGGGTACACTGATTACGTTGAAATGGTTATTTTTACGTTTCAAGGTCATATAGAAGTCTAAAATAAGATGGTTGCCAATGTCAACATGATTTTTTAATTATTTTTTACCAGTGTTATTTATTTTATTCTCAAATTATAGGTCCATAATTCAAATAAATACTCCAATTTAGATTCACTTGTAGTATATTTGATAGAGAGAGATAGCCGATATATATTTGATAATTTATATTTCAAGGTCATCTAGAGGTCAAAACCCAAATGAACGGCCATCTTGAAATTTTCAGGTCTAAAATTAAATGCAATACATGGAGCATGTCATACCTCATTTTAAACTAATTTGAGGACACTGATTACGCTGGAATGGTTATTTTTAAATTTCAATGTGATCTAGAGAAATAAACAAATATGGCGACCAATGTCCAACACCAAAAGTATCTACTTGACAGGCGACATCTACTGGTAATTATTATATTGTAAAATAATGGGACTACAATCGAATATAAGGCCTCAAATATAAAAGGTTCCCACCACCACCTACTTATCACTTCTCCTCTGATACTCATGGTGCTAAAACAGGCTCAATCGTGCTAATAGTTTCTAGAAAAAAAACTTGAAGATAGAGGATCCCAAGAGGCTGTGACTACAATACAAAATTGCTGTTCTCAAACAAGACAAAACTTCGTGGAGCTGGCAAGTCACAAAGTCCATGTAATCAGGCGAAAAAAAGAAGAAATCAATGGAGAAAAATAGGGTATTTGTAGCGTTCCAATATCAAATGCAAGGTGCCTCTAGCACTTGTCAGCGTATTATTTCGTTGCGTATGGTGATATTGTTTATACCGGTTCCCCCTAAGAATTGTTTTTAAATGGGTTGCGTTTCGTGGCTTCTGGAGCAACTTAAAATGGAATTTTAACATAAAAAAAATCGGTATACAGACAATATAAAAAGCAAGAATCTAAATAATTTTTTATTATAATTTTACTGATAACAAATAACTGCCAATATAGATGTGACAGCAATAATATTTTGCAAGACGTGCAAGAGCATGAGGTGGTTCAACCTGATCTGAGACATAGTAGTCCTCAGATATGTCCTAACCCTTCTCAGAGCAGGAATTAGCCGAGTAAACAACGGCCCTGGGCGAGCGCAGCGAGCCACAGACCGTTCAGCGCTAAGCAGGAATATGCTTTAGACTTTGTTGTATCCCAGAACATCAGGAAGTTTTCATTTGTGCGCAGTTGTGGTCACTGTCAGGCCAGCTACTTCCTGTACTTCAGCAGCTGAAATATCCTTTTTTCTGACGTGTTTGGCTGAGAGTATCAGCATGCTCAAGTATGCACCGGCCAAGGCAAAGTCCAAAGAAGAAATCAAACCTCTCCATATGGGCTGAGACACGCATCCTGGCCTTCATGTCTGTATCAGAGCAATTCTCAAGGGACCATTATCGCAGTTCCATAAGGACGTCATACACTTTAATTATTATGCTGTGCAATGCCTCTGCACGAACAATCCACCTGGTTGGGCACAGCAGGCGCATACCAGGCCGTGTTGTATCTTCATCTGACATAGTTTCACTTTTCTGTATTTTTAACAGCTGTGCATCGCGCTTAGGTGACTTCTTAATCAGTTTGGTTATTCCCCTTGTTGTATCCAGAGCATCGCTTATGAGTTTCCATTTTTTGATGCTGTCTCGATCACATGCCAAATTTAGTGCATGGCCATAGCATTGAGTAAGCCTATGCTTCTTAGCTCGTCTTTTTTTATGTTTGCTGCGACACCTTTTATAGGTCCACTCATGGCTGCAGCGCCATCATAACACTGTGCTGTCCTCTAGATTTCCTGATAGACAGGTTCATCCTAAGCAGGACATCTCTGATTATTGCAGTTAAGGTTTTTTGCATCAATCACGAATTTGTTATATTCTATCAACAAATTATCAATTTGCTTTTGAAGGTGGCCTTTTTGGATTTTTTTGTTTTACATCAACACTTTTAAAAATTCAAGAGGGTTTCTAGGCTAAGGTTAATTGGTGGGTCTTAAGGGAGCGCCATGCTACATTTTGTGCTTTTATCCGCCATGTAATGATAATTTAGCTGTAAGCTACCTGATCGTGACGAGAGCACTGACATACATTTGTCCGAGAAAGACGAAATTATTCCACGCGTGGCGTGCCATCGCAGCCCCATGGTCCAGAAACAGCCCAGGCGCCGTATTTTCGAAAGAGATAAGAACTGCGTAAGTCTGTGGGATCCTGACATCGCTTAGTCAATGTGGCGCTTATCCCCAGATTCCTGGACGCGGGCTGACGGGGATGACCGCCTCGTTTTCATACCGTGGTGACGTGCGCACACAAGCAGTGTGGTGCGGCCTTGGTATTTTTTCCTCCACTTCAAGCGTAATACTCAGCGACTACGGACGTGCCGCAGCTCGCTCTCGCTAAGTCCATAGAGACGTGCCGTGCGCGGATGATTGTGCTTTGCTGTTATCGCATGTTAATCAAATAAACATGACAAGAGAGAAGACAGTTTCCTGGTTTGTTTAATACCGTCTACCAGACGGGTAAGGAGGATATTTGAGTTTTGATGGCGAGATTGGGCGGAGTCCTTCGTCGGCCGTTGTGACCCCATAACGGAACTCCCGGTGTAGTTTTACCACGACATATTGGTTAATCCGACCTTCCACACGCCATATTGGTGACCCCTGACGACTGATCGTTCACGCAACAGTATTTTCACCTAGACGCCGGTTGAAAACTGCTGTTTTCAAGGATAGTTTCATTAATTTTAGGGGATTTTTTGAAAAAAAACAATAGCATTTTTTTCACAAGGTACGTGAAAGCTGTAGGTCAAAATATATATATGCCAGTTTAAATTAGTTAGAAAGAGTTACCAGACGAGAAGCACGTCTCTTAGCGTCGAAAACGGCGTAAATTTCTAAACTTTTGGTCGAAATCCCACGTGTTTGGCGCCTTTTCAAAATGGCGGCCTCGCCGGTTCTCTAGAAGAATCTAGAAAATTATTCTTATAGACATAGTCTATCATTTTTTTTATCGTAAGAGTTTGTTTAATGCCTTCATCCTACTAATGCCACTGTAGGCGAGTAGGAAGTGGGTATTTTCTGTAACTCATTTTTATCGTTGATTACCATAATTGGGTAACTCGATCTTAAAGTCCACAGACGAAATCTCGTCAAATTTTTTCACGATTTTTCTACAAATCGACAGAAATTTTTACTACCGCTTCGCCTCGGGTAACCTTTAATAGGTTTAGGGCCAAAATAAATTGTTTCCCTAAATGAATGTCAATAAACGGTCTTATTTGGTCTGTTTAAAAATATTCCCAGGACCGTAGGTCAATATTTTGTACTATTATCATATGTTATTTCAGAGAATGCTGAATATTGTATTTGTATTTGGTAGGTGTGCGCCATCTTGGTCGCTGATTTCCCTAACTTAGCTCAAAGCTCGCTGTGGGCACCCACGTGTTCCCCCTAACCGACATGCATCGGGACAGTGAACCTGTGTCGCCGCATCACATTAGCATAAAGTAAGCCGCCATTTTGATTTGGTGGAGATTATTAGTCACGTGTTCCAAATTTTACACGGACAGATTGTAATAAAAATTTTTTTAAATTTTTTGTAAATTTTTCTTTTTCAACACGATTGAGGGAGAAAATGTGTAAATAAGTCGTTTCGAAAACGAAATTCTGTCACTAATTGTGCGAGATTTTTTTGTTCACTTTGAAACGCTTTTGGTGTTTGTATTCGTGCTAGGCTATTCAGCGCCTTATTTGGGCACGCAGTAGGTGATGAATATGCTAATGTGAGGCGAGACAGGGATGCTGACTGTATACTATGTACGCACTGCTCAAAGCTTACCGTCACAGACTATAAGCCACATGCTGCCTGCTGCACAGGCTGTGAGCGCCGATAATACACCGCACACACACCCACCACAGGCGACATAAACCAACCGCACCGAACACAGTCGGTTTATACCTCAACCAATGAATCGATGCGAGCGATTGATTCGGACGTCTATGAAGTGATTCGGTGGTGAACGTACCATTATATAAAAAAAAAAACGTGGAATGTTTATCACAGATATCATTTTTCAGCGAAATGATATACTTTATCATTTATCAGCATAGACTACTGTCAGTCACGTTTTAGATATTATTCTTAAATCACAAATGTCACTGTTTTTCTTCGCAGTCACATTTAGTCTATCAGTTTGAGAACGAAATTTTCTCACGATAGTTATTTCTGAAGTTTAAATTTTTTATAAATACAGAAATATTCGATTTGACAGTTGCGCTATTGCGAAACATTGCAAATATTTGAATGTGTTTTTCGACTTTTGTGAAATTTTTTTTTTCACCCAGGTCGATTTACAAAATACTATTATCATAGCTTAGCATAGCTTCTCACAGTTATATCTGGCATATTGTTTTTATGTACCACTGCGACCTACGGTTTTCACGGTACCATTTTGCATGTGTGTCATTCAGTGAAAACGTTTTATGTCTCATATAGACCTCCAGTTTTCACTTTAATCAATACATACCTTTTGTGAATTTGTGAACAGCACTTAGGTGAAACTTCAACGACGCATATTTCCGCAACTAATCTGCAACCCCCGTTTCTCGCACCATGCGACATAGCATGAACATTTGCTACAGTCTACACTTCTAGTTTCAACATATTACAGACATTTTTCATCTGATTTTTACGGCATTGCACAACCTGTCCGCGCACGGCGCGTCAAAAATTGTTGGCATGTGCTAATACGACATGCCATTTTAAACACATTTGGGATAGGCACAGAGCCGATAGGCCAGCTATCCCAGATGCTTCATTAATTAAATAATTTTACAAACATTACTTCATCATGTCAAAGCAGTACGACAGCGAAGGATTCATGTCAACGCCTCTAGAAGGTGCGGGTGCTAGACCAAAAGATAGCTATCATCCCGACAGTGAAGACAATGAGGTTCGATTCCGAGCAGCTGACGAGGAATATCAACGCCTAAAAGCCGATTTTGCTCGGATTGCTCGGGATAGACGTTTGAATTCCCACTCGAGGAGTGACTCATCAAGGAGTTCTTCACCGCTTGGTAGACGGCCGCAGAAACGAGCTACGAACTTGCCCAAGTTTAGAATCGCAACTTTCTACGCCTCTGATGTGGAGCTCTGGTTTAATCAAATCGAGACGCAATTCGCCCTCCACCAGATCGATGATGACGACGAGAGGTATAGCCTAACATGCGCTGCACTTTCTGGCGAGATTGCATCAGACGTGAAAGACGTGCTGCTGCAGCCTTTTAGGTCAAACAAATATGACAGCCTGAAAGCAATACTAATTGAGAGGCGAGGATTGACAACACCTGAGAGGGTTAATAAAGTTATCTCTGGCGAGAAGATTGGAAGCGATATTCCCTCGCGGTTCCTGAGGCGTCTGCAGAAGACTGCAGGTTTCGGCACCAAACCTGTTGTTGGAAAAGCTGTAATTCGGCAAGCGTTCATACGACAGATGCCCGCTTCCATCAGAGCCCATTTGGCGACTCACCCCGACAGTGCCTCCCTCGAAAGTTTGGCCGTTTTGGCTGACAGGGCACTGGCTGCAGAACAAGACGTTGAAGAGAGTAAGCCGGGGGTCGCAGAGATCAAAGTCGGCGAGACCAGCAAATTAGTTGGTTTGTTAGAAGATCTATCCAGACGCATCAAGAAATTAGAGACAGTAACAACATCTGAGAGGAAACGGAATAAGGGACGTGGACGAGCCAATAACTACGCTCACGCGCCTGCATTTGCCCCTAATGTACAGGCCTCAGGTTTCATTAGTAACCAACATAGCCAATATAGAGACGTTAAAGATAATGCTCGACCTTTCGCCCCGCCGACGAATTTGCAAACAACCGCTCGACCTTTCGTTCCGCCGCGGAACACACAGAGAAATGACGCCGCTAAGACTTTGAATTCGGCTGATGCACCTGTCTGCTATTTTCACCAGACTTTCCGTGACAAGGCACGAACGTGCAGAAGCCCCTGCGCATTTTCTTTAAACTGCTAAGCCAGAGCAAGATTGCGACTCTTGCATCTGGCGGTATAACTGAGACGCGACATGACTCCGCGGACGCTAGTTCACCACAGTTATCTCACTCTAAGTTATTATATGTCGCAGATAAAGGACACAAATGCAGATATTTGATCAACACGGGCGCAGCTGTCAGTGTTCTGCCGAAATCTTGCGCTAACGGGATTTCGGGCGCTGACAGTCTCCCCCTGGTGGCAGCTAATAACAGCACTATAAAGACTTAGGGCAATTGGAAACGCGTCGTCGATGTCGGTTTAAAGCGCGAATATCCGTGGACGTTCATAGTGGCAGATGTACAGCAACCCATAATCGGGGCTGATTTTTTAATCCACTACAATTTGCTCGTAGACTTGAGAAGCAGATGTCTTCGAGACATGCGTACAGGCTTAGCCATTGCCGCTTCATTATCTTCGATTAAACCTCTGTCTTTGAACAGAGTCGATACAGTTCAAAATGAATATACTAAACTCCTCGGCCAGTTCCCGGAACTGACACGCCCTACGACAAAGGGTGAGCCCGTCAAACACGGCATAACTCACAAGATTGTGACTAAAGGTCACACGGTTTTTGCTCGACCACGACGTTTGGCTCCCGATAAGTTGGTTACCGCCAAACGCGAATTTGACGATATGATTAAACTAGGGGTCATTGAACCCAGGGACAGCGAGTGGTCCTCAGCGCTTCACATGGTGCCAAAGAAAAATGGTGATTGGAGACCATGCGGGGACTACCGTAGTTTGAATGCACAGACCGTACCGGACCGTTATCCGATTCCGCATATTCAAGATTTTACGCAGCGGTTAGCCGGATCGAAAATTTTCTCGAAGATAGACTTAGTCAGAGCTTATTACCAAATTCCGGTGGAACCGTCCGACGTACACAAGACTGCTGTTACCACACCTTTTGGCTTGTTTAATTTCACTAGAACCCCATTTCGTCTGAGAAATTCCGGTCAAACATTTCAGCGATTTATAGACCACGTGACACGCGGATTTGATTTCGTTATTGTTTATTTGGATGACCTACTGGTAACCAGCCCAGATCATAAAACGCATAAGAAACATCTACGAATTCTTTTTGCTCGACTATCGGAGTACGGAATCATCATTGGTCCTGAAAAGTGTCAGTTCGGAACATCTGAATTAAGTTTCTTAGGTCATCACGTTTGCGCCGAAGGAATTTCGCCGTTACCTAGCGCCGTTGACGCGATCGTTAATTTCATTAAACCTGAAAAGCAACGAGCATTGCGTAGGTATCTGGGAATGGTAAATTATTACCACCGTTTCATACCGCATTGCGCCGCGAAGCTGACGCCACTCAATAATCTACTGACTTCTGCCAACGAAGGCCATACCAGATTGTCACCGAAATCAAATTTCGATTTGAAGTGGAATAAAGAAGCAGAGTCAGCATTTTCCGAGTCCAAACAGATACTGGCAAACGCTACGCTTCTGGGGCACCCCGATTCTACGGCCCAGCTTAACATCACGTGTGACGCTAGTGATGTCGCCGTCGGTGGCGTTTTGCAGCAATTTTTAAACCGTATGTGGCAGCCGCTTTCGTTTTTCAGCAAGAAGCTGAACCCAGCAGAGACACGCTATAGCGTGTTCGATCGTGAACTTTTGGCAGTATACGCTACAATTAAACATTTCAGACACAATTTAGAAAAACAAAATTTTTTCGTTAATACTGATCACAAACCGTTAACATTCGTAATGTCATCCGTCACTGAGCGCGCATCCCTACGACAAACACGTCATTTAGCGTTCATTGCTGAATTCACCACCGATATTAGATATGTAAAAGGAGAGACATATTTCGTCGCTGATGCGCTGTCATGACCATCAGTGTCAGCGATACACGATGGCCCAGTGATAGACTATAAAGCGTTAAGTCTCGATCAAGCTAATGACGCGGAATTCACACGTTTGAGACATTCGACTACGTCAACTATGAATTTCAAACTATTGAAATCGATTGATAATCAATTGATCTGGTGTGATGTGTCCACGGGACACAACCGGCCGTACCTTACCGCGAAATTTCGACGAAAAGTTTTTTCAAACTTACACGATTTAGGCCATCCATCGCATAGAGCCACCAGACCTTTGATTAATACCCGATTTGTATGGCACGGCATGAATATAGATATTGCTAGATGGTGTCGTACCTGTAAGGGTTGCCAGACCGCTAAAGTTTCACGTCATAACACTCCTGTTTTCGGAAAGTTCACTGAACCTACCGAGCGATTCGATCATGTCCACGTGGACATAGTCGGACCTTTACCTTATGCCGATGGTTTTATATATATACTGACTTGCGTCGACCGTTTTACACGTTGGCCCGAAGCTATACCTATGGTAGATATTAGAGCTGAAACGGTCGCCGATGCCTTCTTCAGCGGGTGGATAGCACGCTATGGTACCCCTGCCACTATCACCACTGATAGGGGCGCTCAATTCGAGTCCAAATTGTGGGATAGTTGACGTAACCAATTCGGGATTATTGGGAATCGTACCACGAGTTATCACCCTCAGTCGAATGGCATGGTCGAGCGTTCCCACCGTCAATTGAAAGCCGCCATTATGGCGCACGAGTCACCGAATCCGTGGACTATCACGTTACCTGCCGTACTGTTAGGAGTTCGTTCAGCCGTGAAAGAGAGACTGGGCAGGTCAGCTGCTGAGATGATTTACGGGACAACCCTTAGAATCCCAGGAGAGTTTACTAAACAGTACAACGTCGACGCTAACACTGATTTGGAGAATTATTCAGACAAGCTACGCGTAGCCATGTCGCGTCTCCGTCTATGTCCGCCACGTGACACACAACAACACAACATTTTCCAATTCAAGGAAATCGCTACATGTACTCATATATTCTTGCGCCGAATCGCAATTGCACCGCCTCTGACCGCCCCTTACGACGGACCATACAAGGAGTGGCAAGGAGGGGCAGAGTAATGAAAATCCTAGTTAAAGGCAAGGTTGAGACGGTCTCCTTAGATCGCGTTAAACCCGCTCACATGGAGTGCGAGCCTACAACAGGTACGACAACACAGCGTAAACCGCCAAGCAAATCACGGAAGTCAACGGCTACCAGGACATCTAGTAGGAATCCACAGGGTCCACCTAGACCTGGTAGTGCGGACACTCCGACGTCCAACGGGACGAGAGTCAACACAAAAAAGTCGACGGCAGTCAGAAGCAATCAAAAATCGGCCACAGTCCCAAAGCAAATAGATGTTAAAGTAAACTTGTCCAACAGAGACAATACTTACGTAGCGCCGCATTCGCGAGCCCCTGCCGCGTCCCGCGCTAACAGGAACGGTGGTGGTTTACGAACGTATTCCCGCATACCTTTACATCTACGGGGTAAAACCCCGGGTGCTGCTGACGCCGTAATCGACTCGACAAAAAGCAAACATGCGGATATCGCTAATCGCGAAAAAATTTCGACCGACCAAACAGTGCGAAAAACTAGAGTCGGACGCACAATCCAGACTCCTGCTCGATTTGTGCAGATGGTTCACGCCATAGTCGCACCCAATGACGTCTATGGCGGGCCCAACCGCATACCTCGTAATCACAATGTTGTTAAATTGTAAATGAATATGCCAGGCCTGGCAGAATTGTGTACAGATATATAAATGTAAAGACATTTTCTTTTAGCAAGTTCATTGCTAAAGCATTAATAGCAATTCTGTTAATTAAATGAATGGGTTGATCGCAGCTTGCAGCACGTGAATAATATATAAAGGACAGTTGGTGTTAAGAGGATCGGACAATTCACGTATAATGCTGCGCTTTCAACCGCCCACAATGTAACCACACTCGCTTTATATTTTTTTTTAAGAACACTATGCTTAGTATAAGAGGTTACATATTTGACAACCCCGCTACTTGCACGAAGCAGTCTCCTACACGTCAGTTTGGTCCTATGTTGTCACTCAGCCGGGGGTAATGTGGGATCCTGACATCGCTTAGTCAATGTGGCGCTTATCCCCAGATTCCTGGACGCGGGCTGACGGAGATGACCGCCTCGTTTTCATACCGTGGTGACGTGCGCACACAGAGCAGTGTGGTGCGGCCTTGGTATTTTTCCCTCCACTTCAAGCGTAATACTCAGCGACTGCGGACGTGCCGCAGCTCGCTCTCGCTAAGTCCATAGAGACGTGCCGTGCGCGGATGGTTGTGCTTTGCTGTTATCGCATGTTAATCAAATAAACATGACAAGAGAGAAGACAGTTTCCTGGTTTGTTTAATACCGTCTACCAGACGGATGAGGAGGATATTTGAGTTTTGATGGCGAGATTGGGCAGAGTCCTTCGTCGCCGTTGTGACCCCATAACGGAACTCCCGGTGTAGGTTTACCACGACATATTGGTAATCCGACCTTCCACACGCCATATTGGTGACCCCCTGACTGATCGTTCACGCAACAGTGTTTTCACCTAGACGCCGGTTGAAAACTGCTGTTTTCAAGGATAGTTTTATTAATTTTAGGGGATTTTTTGAAAAAAAACAATAACATTTTTTTCACAAGGTACGTGAAAGCTGTAGGTCAAAATATATATATGCCAGTTTAAATTAGTTAGAAAGAGTTACCAGACGAGAAGCACGTTTCTTTGCGTCAAAAACGGCGTAAATTTCTAAACTTTTGGTCGAAATCCCACGTGTTTGGCGCCTTTTCAAGATGGCTGCCTTGCCGGTTCTCTAGAAGAATCTAGAAAATTATTCTTATAGACATAGTCTATCATTTTTTTTATCGTAAGAGTTTGTTTAATGCCTTCATCCTACAATGCCACTGTAGGCGAGTAGGAAGTGGGTATCTTCTGTAACTCATTTTTATCGTTGATAAAAATACCATAATTGGGTAACTCGATCTTAAAGTCCACAGACGAAATCTCGTCAAATACTATAATTGGGTAACTCGATCTTAAAGTCCACAGACGAAATCTCGTCAAATTTTTTCACGATTTTTCTACAAATCGACAGAAATTTTTACTACCGTTTCGACTCGGGTAACCTTTAATAGGTTTAGGGCAAAAATAAATTGTTTCCCTAAATGAATGTCAATAAACGGTCTTATTTGGTCTGTTTAAAAATATTCCCAGGACCGTAGGTCAATATTTTGTACTATTATCATATGTTATTTCAGAGAATGCTGAATATTGTATTTGTATTTGGTAGGTGTGCGCCATCTTGGTCGCTGGTTTCCCTAACTTGGCTCAAAGCTCGCTGTGGGCACCCACGTGTTCCCCCTAACCGGCATGCATCGGGACAGTGAACCTGTGTCGCCGCATCACATTAGCATAAAGTAAGCCACCATTTTGATTTGGTGGAGATTATTAGTCACGTGTTCCAAATTTTACACGGACAGATTGTAATAAAAAAATTTTTTAATTGTTTGTAAATTTTCTTTTTCAACACGATTGAGGGAGAAAATGTGTAAATAAAATGTTTCGAAAACGAAATTCTGTCACTAATTGTGCGAGATTTTTTTGTTCACTTTGAAACGCTTTTGGTGTTTGTATTCGTGCTAGGCTATTCAGCGCCTTATTTGGGCACGCAGTAGCTGATGAATATGCTAATGTGAGGCGAGACAGGGATGCTGACTGTATACTATGTACGCACTGCTCAAAGCTTACCGTCACAGACTATAAGCCATATGCTGCCTGCTGCACAGGCTGTGAGCGCCGATAATACACCACACACACACCCACCACAGGCGACATAAACCAACCGCACCGAACACAGTCGGTTTATACGTCAACCAATGAATCGATGCGAGCGATTGATTCGGACGTTTATGAAGTGATTCGGTGGTGAACGTACCATTATATAAAAAAAAAAACGTGGAATGTTCATCACAGATATCATTTTTCAGCAAAATGATATACTTTATCATTTATCAGCATAGACTACTGTCAGTCACGTTTTAGATATTATTCTTAAATCACAAATGTCACTGTTTTTCTTCGCAGTCACATTTAGTCTATCAGTTTGAGAACGAAATTTTCTCACGATAGTTATTTCTGAAGTTTAAATTTTTTATAAATACAGAAATATTCGATTTGACAGTTGCGCTATTGCGAAACATTGCAAATATTTGAATGTGTTTTTCGACTTTTGTGAATTTTTTTTTTTTCCACCCAGGTCGATTTACAAAATACTATTATCATAGCTTAGCATAGCTTCTCACAGTTATATCTGGCATATTGTTTTTATGTACCACTGCAACCTACGGTTTTCACGGTACCATTTTGCATGTGTGTCACTCAGTGAAAACGTTTTATGTCTCATATAGACCTCCAGTTTTCACTTTAATCAATACATACCTTTTGTGAATTTGTGAACAGCACTTAGGTGAAACTTCAACGACGCATATTTCTGCAACTAATCTGCAACCCCCGTTTCTCGCACCATGCGACATAGCATGAACATTTGCTACAGTCTACACTTCTAGTTTCAACATATTACAGACATTTTTCATCTGATTTTTACGGCATAGCCCAACCTGTCCGCGCACGGCGCGTCAAAAATAGTTGGCATGTGTTAATCTGACATGCCATTTTAAACACATTTTGGATAGGCACAGAGCCAATAGGCCAGCTATCCCAGATGCTTCATTAATTATATAATTTTACAAACATTACTTCATCATGTCAAAGCAGTACGACAGCGAAGGATTCTTGTCAACGCCTCTAGAAGGTGCGGGTGCTAGACCAAAAGATAGCTATCATCCCGACAGTGAAGACAATGAGGTTCGATTCCGAGCAGCTGACGAGGAATATCAACGCCTCAAAGCCGATTTTGCTCGGATTGCTCGGGATAGACGTTTGAATTCCCACTCGAGGAGTGACTCATCAAGGAGTTCTTCACCGCTTGGTAGACAGCCGCAGAAACGAGCTACGAACTTGCTCAAGTTTAGAATCGCAACTTTCTACGCCTCTGATGTGGAGCTCTGGTTTAATCAAATCGAGACGCAATTCGCCCTCCACCAGATCGATGATGACGACGAGAGGTATAGCCTAACATGCGCTGCACTTTCTGGCGAGATTGCATCAGACGTGAGAGACGTGCTGCTGCAGCCTTTCAGTTCAAACAAATATGACAGCCTGAAAGCAATACTAATTGAGAGGCGAGGATTGACAACACCTGAAAGGGTTAATAAAGTTATCTCTGGCGAGAAGATTGGAAGCGATATTCCCTCGCGGTTCCTGAGGCGTCTGCAGAAGACTGCATGTTTCGGCACCAAAGCTGTTGTTGGAAAGGCTGTAATTCGGCAAGCGTTCATACGACAGATGCCCGCTTCCATCAGAGCCCATTTGGCGACCCAGCCCGATAGTGCCTCCCTCGAAAGTTTGGCCGTTTTGGCTGACAGGGCACTGGCTGCAGAACAAGACGTTGAAGAGAGTAAGCCGGGGGTCGCAGAGATCAAAGTCGACGAGACCAGCAAATTAGTTGGTTTGCTAGAAGATCTATCCAGACGCATCAAGAAATTAGAGACAGTAACAACATCTGAGAGGAAACGGAATAAGGGACGTGGACGAGCCAATAACTACGCTCACGCGCCTGCATTTGTCCCTGATGTACAGGCCTCAGGTTTCATTAGTAACCAACATAGCCAATATAGAGACGTTAAAGATAATGCTCCACCTTTCGCTCCGCCGACGAATTTGCAAACAACCGCTCGACCTTTCGTTTCGCCGCCGAACACACACAGAAATGACGCCGCTAAGACTTTGAATTCGGCTGATGCACCTGTCTGCTATTTTCACCAGACTTTCGGTGACAAGGCACGCACGTGCAGAAGCCCCTGCGCATTTTCTTTAAACTGCTAAGCCAGAGCAAGATTGCGACTCTTGCATCTGGCGGTATAACTGAGACGCGACATGACTCCGCCGACGCTAGTTCTCCACAGTTATCTCACTCTAAGTTATTATATGTCGCAGATAAAGGACACAAATGCAGATATTTGATCGACACGGGCGCAGCTGTCAGTGTTCTGCCGAAATCTTGCGCTAACGGGATTTCGGGCGCTGACAGTCTCCCCCTGGTGGCAGCTAATAACAGCTCTATAAAGACTTAGGGCAATTGGAAACGCGTCGTCGATGTCGGTTTAAAGCGCGAATATCCGTGGACGTTCATAGTGGCAGATGTACAGCAACCCATAATCGGGGCTGATTTTTAAATCCACTACAATTTGCTCGTAGACTTGAGAAGCAGATGTCTTCAAGACATGCGTACAGGCTTAGCCATTGCCGCTTCATTATTTTCGATTAAACCTCTGTCTTTGAACAGAGTCGATACAGTTCAAAATGAATATACTAAACTCCTTGGCCAGTTCCCGGAACTGACACACCCTACGACAAAGGGTGAGCCCGTCAAACACGGCATAACTCACAAGATTGTGACTAAAGGTCACCCAGTTTTTGCTCGACCACGACGGTTGGCTCCCGATAAGTTGGTTACCGCCATCGCGAATTTGACGATATGATTAAACTAGGGGTCATTGAACCCAGCGACAGCGAGTGGTCCTCAGCGCTTCACATGGTGCCAAAGAAAAACGGCGATTGGAGACCATGCGGGGACTACCGTAGTTTGAATGCACAGACCGTACCGGGCCGTTATCCGATTCCGCATATTCAAGATTTTACGCAGCGGTTAGCCTGATCGAAAATTTTCTCGAAGATAGACTTAGTCAGGGCTTATTACCAAATTCCGGTGGAACCGTCCGACGTACACAAGACTGCTGTTACCACACCTTTTGGCTTGTTTAATTTCACTAGAACCCCATTTGGACTGAGAAATTCCGGTCAAACGTTTCAGCGATTTATAGACCACGTGACACGCGGATTTGATTTCGTTTTTGTTTATTTGGATGACCTACTGGTAACCAGCCCAGATCATAAAACGCATAAGAAACATCTACGAATTCTTTTTGCTCGACTATCGGAGTACGGAATCATCATTGGTCCTGAAAAGTGTCAGTTCGGAACATCTGAATTAAGTTTCTTAGGTCATCACGTTTGCGCCGAAGGAATTTCGCCGTTACCTAGCGCCGTTGACGCGATCGTTAATTTCATTAAACCCGAAAAGCAACGAGCATTGCGTAGGTATCTGGGAATGGTAAATTATTACCACCGTTTCATACCGCATTGCGCCGCGAAGCTGACGCCACTCAATAATCTACTGACTTCTGCCAACGAAGGCCATACCAGATTGTCACCGAAATCAAATTTCGATTTGAAGTGGAATAAAGAAGCAGAGTCAGCATTTTCCGAGTCCAAACAGATACTGGCAAACGCTACGCTTCTGGTGCACCCCGATTCTACGGCCCAGCTTAACATCACGTGTGACGCTAGTGATGTCGCCGTCGGTGGCGTTTTGCAGCAATTTTCAAACGGTATGTGGCAGCCGCTTTCGTTTTTCAGTAAGAAGCTGAACCCAGCAGAGACACGCTATAGCGCGTTCGATCGTGAACTTTTGGCAGTATACGCTACAATTAAACATTTCAGACACAATTTAGAAGGACGAAATTTTTTCGTTAATACTGATCACAAACCGTTAACATTCGTAATGTCATCCGCCACTGAGCGCGCATCCCTACGACAAACACGTCATTTAGCGTTCATTGCTGAATTCACCACCGATATTAGATATGTAAAAGGAGAGACAAATTTCGTCGCTGATGCGCTGTCACGACCATCAGTGTCAGCGATACACGGTGGCCCAGTGATAGACTATAAAGCGTTAAGTCTCGATCAAGCTAATGACGCGGAATTCACACGTTTGAGACATTCGACTACGTCAACTATGAATTTCAAACTATTGAAATCGTTTGATAATCAATTGATCTGGTGTGATGTGTCCACGGGACACAACCGGCTGTACCTTACCGGGAAATTTCGACGAAAAGTTTTTTCAAACTTACACGGTTTAGGCCATCCATCGCATAGAGCCACCAGACCTTTGATTAATACCCGATTTGTATGGCACGGCATGAATATAGATATTGCTAGATGGTGTCGTACCTGTAAGGGTTGCCAGACCGCTAAAGTTTCACGTCATAACACTCCTGTTTTCGGAATGTTTACTGAACCTACCGAGCGATTCGATCATGTCCACGTGGACATAGTCGGACCTTTACCTTATGCCGATGGTTTTAGATATCTACTGACTTGCGTCGACCGTTTTACACGTTGGCCCGAAGCTATACCTATGGTAGATATTAGAGCTGAAACGGTCGCCGATGCCTTCTTCAGCGGGTGGATAGCACGTTATGGTACCCCTGCCACTATCACCACTGATAGGGGCGCTCAATTCGAGTCCAAATTGTGGGATAGTTTATGTAACCAATTCGGGATTATTCGGAATCGTCTCCGTCTATGTCCGCCACGTGACACACAACAACACAACATTTTCCAATTCAAGGAAATCGCTACATGTACTCATGTATTCTTGCCAGAATCGCAATTGCACCGCCTCTGACCGCCCCTTACGACGGACCATACAAGGTCGTCGCGAGGAGTGGCAGAGTAATGAAAATCCTAGTTAAAGGCAAGGTTGAGACGGTCTCCTTAGATCTCGTTAAACCCGCTCACATGGAGTGCGAGCCTACAACAGGTACGACAACACAGCGTAAACCGCCAAGCAAATCACGGAAGTCGACGGCTACCAGGACATCTAGTAGGAATCCACAGGGTCCACCTAGACCTGGTAGTGCGGACACTCCGACGTCCAACGGGACGAGAGTCAACACAAAAAAGTCGACGGCAGTCAGTAGCAATCAAAAATCGGCCACAGTCCCAAAGCAAATAGATGTTATAGTAAACTTGTCCAACAAAGACAATACTTACGTAGCGCCGCATTAGCGAGCCCCTGCCGCGTCCCGCGCTAACGGGA
Organism: Flabesymbios commensalis; assembly: GCA_964017125.1. Classification (NCBI taxonomy): domain Eukaryota; kingdom Metazoa; phylum Annelida; class Polychaeta; order Terebellida; family Flabelligeridae; genus Flabesymbios; species Flabesymbios commensalis. Next base: position 107,485,181 of record OZ024903.1, read on the forward strand.
ACGGCGGTGGTTTTACGAACATATTCCCGCATACCTTTACATCTAAGGGGTAAAACCCCTGGTGCTGCTGACGCCGTAATCGACTCGACAAAAAGCAAACATGCGAATATCGCTAATCGCAAAAAAATTTCAACCGACCAAACAGTGCGAAAAACTAGAGTCGGACGCAAAATCCAGACTCCTGCTCGATTTGTGCAGATGGTTCACGCCATAGTCGCACCCAATGACGTCTATGGCGGGCCCAACCGCATACCTCGTAATCACAATGTTGTTAAATTGTAATGAATATGCCAGGCCTGGCAGAATTGTGTAAAGATATATAAATGTAAAGACATTTTCTTTTAGCAAGTTCATTGCTAAAGCATTATTACAATTCTGTTAATTAAATGAATGGGTTGATCGCAGCTTGCAGCACGTGAATAATATATAAAGGACAGTTGGTGTTAAGAGGATCGGACAATTCACGTATAATGCTGCGCTTTCAACCGCCCACAATGTAACCACACTCGCTATATATTTTTTTTTAAGAACACTATGCTTAGTATAAGAGGTTACATATTTGACAACCCCGCTACTTGCACGAAGCAGTCTCCTACACGTCAGTTTGGTCCTACGTTGTCACTCAGCCGGGGGTGATGTAGGATCCTGACATCGCTTAGTCAATGTGGCGCTTATCCCCAGATTCCTGGACGCGGGCTGACGGGGATGACCGTCTCGTTTTCATACCGTGGTGACGTGCGCACACAGAGCAGTGTGGTGCGGCCTTGGTATTTTTCCCTCCACTTCAAGCGTAATACTCAGCGACTGCGGACGTGCCGCAGCTCGCTCTCGCTAAGTCCATAGAGACGTGCCGTGCGCGGATGGTTGTGCTTTGCTGTTATCGCATGTTAATCAAATAAACATGACAAGAGAGAAGACAGTTTTTTGGTTTGTTTAATACCGTCTACCAGACGGATGAGGAGGATATTTGAGTTTTGATGGCGAGATTGGGCGGAGTCCTTCGTCGGCCGTTGTGACCCCATAACGGAACTCCCGGTGTAGGTTTACCACGACATATTGGTTAATCCGACCTTCCACACGCCATAAGTCTAAGAATTGCGTAAATAGGCTAATAAGTTGCGTAACTTTGAGAATTTTTCTTAAGTGCTATTCTCGAAATAGTTAAGATAAGAAATTGAGTATATTATTGCGTAACTTTACGGCAGCTTCAGAGGTGCCGTAACTTTACGCAACACAGTTTATCTTGTGCCAAAACAGCACAGAAAAACCGTGTTTACAGCCAAAAACTACACACATGTGAAACTTACATTAATTTGAACACTATACAAAAGACCGTCAGTACATATTGATATTTTTTTATTAAGATAAACGACATTGAAGTTTGCATGCGAGAGAAGCTATCGCCATAGACTGGGCATAGCTATAGGCCTAGAATCTGCACAACATGACTGATAGACTAGGCAAGCTTTTAGCCGAGTAAACAACGTCTCTGGGCGAGCGCAGCGAGCGTAGGCCGATCAGCGCTAGCAAGCTTTGTGACGTCATAGTAAGATAACCATGTTGGAGCTGTTGCTATTGCAACAAAGTAAGGAAATTTGAGTAGCAAAGAATGTTTTAAATTTTTTCGAGAATAGCAACTTACGCAACTTCTTAGTTCCACATTTTCTTATCTTAAATAAGAAAAGAATTGTTCTTATCTTAGCAATGTAACGTAAGGTGCCCTTATTCAGTCATACTTTTCACAATTTCAATTATCCCTATTTCACAGTGCATTAGCAACTAACACAAATGTTTTTAAATTGAAATTTTCATCATTGTATCAACAGTTCTCTTCAAAATGAGAGAAAATGCTATAAAAACCAAAAATTATGAACGTTTGTAAAAAATAAATCTGTTGTGACTGAATAGGGACCCGGTGTCCCAAATAAGTCATAGTTGGCGGCCTAAAGTGGCCATGGTGTCTTAATTCGGTCAGCGTACATATTTTAACTTTATTGTTGACAATAATATTATTGTATCACAAATAAACACGATAAAGAAGCCACCTCTTAATTCCTAGCGGGGGGGGGGGGGGTTATTCGGACAAATTTATTTATTTCACTTTCAATCTTTTAGACTTTCACACTCTGCCTGAAGCGAAATTTTTCTTTCCATTTGCGTGTGGAGACAAATAACGTTATTTATTTAACTTCCTTAAAACTTTTCTGTCTACAAATTTAGATGCCATATTAGGCCTAGTATTGATTTTGAAGCTGCACACATTTAAGGGTCAGTCAATCAAAATTGCTTTAAAGGCCAATCAAATGTTGCTCAGGAGTTTATATAATTATTTATTTTACATTAATTTCTTTACAACATGTCCTTCAGACAATGATTTATTTCACGAACAGCCTGAAAATATTTATTTTAGAAAATATTCCAGCTCCTCCTCCCCCTGCTGATTGAATTGTGGCCCCCTAAAAGTACAACTACTGTAGGCCTACAATGCTGTCGTGTCCAACGTAAGCAGGACTGGAATTGAATCCATATTTCCCCCGCTTTAGAATTTTATAATTTTCTTCAACTGGAAACTTAAAGGAGTAAGTAGTCCACTGTGTACGAGCAGCGCAACACATCTGTGCCCAGAAAAGCACCAGGCCAATTACAGAGGTAGAGGCAACTGGGGTACAACTAAAAGAACAAAACCATGCATAGACCATGCATAGACGCCAGGTCTCAGTCACGCCCCCCCCCCAACCCCAACCTCCCCCCCCCCCCCCACACACACACAAACACACAGCACTGCATCTTTATGAGTCGCAATGAAAACATATTTTGCTTCTTTGAAACTGGAACACCAAAGTGTATCTTGTCACTTGTTACACCACAATAACCAAACATGTATTTATGTGGTTTTTTTCATGGTTATACAGACCACCTTGTCATTGATGGATCAAATTCATATTTTGCACAAACATACAAACATTCAGGCCTTGGCCCAGAGGATAGGCGATAGGCATTTATTTTTTTATTAACCCAACCCTTTAACCACCATATTATTCAATTGGAATTTTCACCCACTTGAAGTTGTGTCTCGCTGACGCGATCAACAACTTCAAGTGAGTGAAAATTATTCAGATTTGACAAAATGGAGGTCAACTCTTTTCAAATGTTGCTGGTTGATGTCACATTTTATCTTTAACTTTTTTTAAATTTGTTAATTCATGTGCTAATAAAAAACAAAAATCCGAATATGTTCGGCACTGGCGGTTAAATGGTTCATTGATTTCACCTGATTAGGCCCATCATCAAACAAAGCATCAATTAGCGGGCTAGAAAAAAACGATAAGGGGACGTGATACTTGTCAGCTGGGGTCGAATATATTGTGATCGACAGGTTGTCTAGTAAGTGAACAGAGTCAGCTAGATTTACTGATTTCGAGGTCAGCTATATGATGGCTGTAAACGGCATTGGGTATTAACATATGCCCAGTGTTCTCCTGCTTCTAATACACCATTAAGTATGTATATATACATTTGATTTGTACGATTAGCTCTTCAAGCATGCACACACACATGCAATTTAGCCTAAATTCGCGTCATTTTGAAATTTACCGCCATCTTAGTTAAGCTACTCATCTGAAATGTTTATCATACCGAAAATGTATCACAATACACATAGGCCTACTCACATGGTCATTATGAGTAGAAAATTTTAAACTTTTTGGTAGGGGCCTACTGATTAACCTTATGGTCTATGGACTATTTGATAAAGCTCCATGTTGCGTAGGCCTACACTGGGTAGGCCTAGTTATCATCAGCACGACTTTTCGCGTCTATCATCAGAAAAGTATATTTTTTTATCTAAGGCCTCTGTGCAATTGGCGGACAACGTCTACACGAAATATTTGATATTCCAACAGCTACAACTACTGAACAATCAGGGATGACAGACGGGGATACCACATAAGTAGGCCTATGAGATTAAAAAAAAAACCGATTCCATGTCATTCAGTCCGCTGTCTGTTAAACCAAGGAGGTCTTTATAACCTCCTTTGTTAAACTGATACTCAGGTAGGCTACAAAGTTCGTGTAACCGGTTTGAAGCTGATGTTTGTGGAGCTTGAGTATGTATTAGTTGCTGATCAATTGCATTCAAACTGAACTTTCTGAATTACTCCTTTAACGACAGATGCGGGGGCCCTGGTGCAGTGGTTAAAGCTGCCTGCTTGGAAAATCGGAGATCGCAGGTTCAAACCCAATTCTGGCCTTCAAGTTTCAAAGAAAAAAAATGGTTCTTTCTCGCGCACTCGTAAAGATTCAATATTGTGGGGAGCCTCCACGACCGATAGGTAGCATGCTCGGCCTCAGACTTTTCGAATCCTGTGTCTTGAGGGCAATGTCATCTCATTCAGCTCACCATGCATCCTCAGGAGGTTATCCTGTCTTGACCCAGTTTAGCCTATATGTGCCCAAAGGTGACCTAAGAACCCCGAAACAGAGCTGGAATCCTAGTTTTGTTGACACACTGACTTGTCTCCCATTATCATCCTAATTTGATATATTCTTTGAAATTGCGACTTACATCTTCCCATAATTCCGACGTCAAACGTGTGAAGATGAATATCTATGTATCAATAGAAGTAATTGTGTAGGCCTACTTGATTTATTTGGTTATAGGGTGTGACTGAATTAGGACATCCTATGACTGAATTAGGCCGCTGTGACGGATTAGGGGACCTTTGAGTATTTATGGTGACCCAATTCGGTCAAAACAAGCTTTTATCGGGTCCCAATTCAGTCATATTTTGCAGCAGCGTTTTAAGCGAATAAAATGACTTCTCCCGGCTTCACGGCGCTAGTAGGCCTTCTGGCGATCTATTGAGAACTAATTAGCGTTCATATTGAGGTGTAATATCGATCACAAAGTATTTTTCTAAGGCGTGCATGGGTAGGGGAGAGTGGGGCATGTCCACACACCTAACATACTTGTCCAATTGATATCAGATGGATTATTAATAATTAACGTTAAATACTCTTGTGTAAATATGAGTTTACAATATACCTTGGTAATCCTCCAGACCAACTTCTGATAAATTTCATTGAATCAACGCATTCCACTAAATGATGATTAGAGCTTGGTATGTCGACATGCCCCGCACAAGGGGCATGTCCACATGGGGTGTGTGGATATGCCCCACAGTGGGAGGTGGACATACCACATAGTAGTAATAAACAAGCCCTGGATTTAATAGAAATAAATGACACACAGAAAAGCATTGAAAACAACATCATAATAGATATTTTTAATACCGGTATATAAGTAAATTAAGACAACAAAACAGAGAGCCAGCCAAGGTAAATTTGATTAAATCAAAGCAGAGTAAGGCAAGGTGGGGGGGGGGGGGGGAGGGGTGCTGAAAATAATATTGCAAAATCGAAACTTGAAGGTCTTGGGCAGGATTTGGGGTTTAGGATGTGATCACTTAATTATCAGTGTGCAGGGCCTATGTAGGATTTACCCACACATTGTAACCTGAAATTTCTACAACCAGATATAACACAGTCAGCGGTCCGTCAACACAGCCCACCTCTGGTCTATTGACCACTGGTGGCCCACTGACTGCAGCCACCGCTGCCAGTGGTGCCCATACCATCCACCGCCATCCCAGACAGCAACGTACAAACTTAGGTCACCAGGAGCCCGTCACTGTTTGCCACTGGTGGCCCACCACATGAATGTCCAACAGGTAGCCGGTGGCCCACTAGCTACATTGTTTGACAGTAGTGTATCGTCGGTGGTACATCAGTGACAAATGCAAACCCTCTGATTGCCGCCTGTGTGTCGCTGGTGGGGTAGCCTACGTGGTCCACCAGTGGTTTTTTGCCGCTTCCCAGACAATATCACCCCAGTGGTCCACCAGTGGCTATGAGCGACAAAAACGCCACTAGAGGACCACCAGTGGCAATCAGGTGGCAATCAGAGGGTGGGATTTGCCACTGATAGACCATCGGTAGTCCACCACTGGCAAACAAAATAACTAGTGTGCCACCCACTATCAGCTGGACATCCATGTGGTGGGCCACCACTGTCAACAGGTGGCATTAGGTGGTGTGCCACCGGTGGCCCACCATCATGTTGCTGTCTGGGTTATAGCCACTGTGGACCACTGGAGAGATCTATCCGATTGTCAGCATGTGCACAAACGTTTACCCTGCAGTCAAGGTGGAAAGCAAACCCTGATTTAATATTAGCATGCTGTTGTTTAATTTTATAATAAATACTAACCAAATTAATTAATCACTGATAAGTGTTTGTGTCATGGGGCATGTCCGCACAGGGCGGATATGCCCCACGAGGGGGCATATCCACACTGGGACTGGGGCATATTCACCCAGGGTGGACATGCCCCATACAGTATTGGGCAATTATTATTGCATTATCGGCCATGACAGCAGTGAACGGCGATATTCAATTCACACATAGATCATACAAATAACACAGCATATATGAGAACCTTGGTCTGTCAGTACATTTGAAAAGTTCAATAGCTAGAACCTTAGCCACAAGCTACTAAAATAACTTCTACGAACGTTAAAATCATTTTTTGTTCCCAGTAATCAAGACATCATATCTATCAAATTCAAACAACTTGGAAGAAAGAATCTCATACTAAATGTATCTCATGTGAATCATTTCACTCACCAGGTAGCGCTACATTGTAATATACTGAGACATGTGGACATACCCCAGTGTGCGGACATGCCCCACTCTCCCCTACAATATTTTATGTAGTACACATGCCAGGTATACGATTTGGTACGCCCCATTTTCAAATGGCTATTTCTATTAAATAAAATGTAAATAAAAAGCTTTAAATGTCTGCATTATGCTGTAGTATGGTCTTTGTTTTTTTGTTGTTGTTTCTATGTATCCTAAAGGTGCCAAGCACGTGGTAAGGGGATCCCAAAGTTACTATGACCGAATTAGGGTTATGACCGATATAGGGCACACTACGTAGTACGTTACGAGAATACGGCCCCTGGCCTGGGCAAGAAAGAATGGCAAACCTGGGACTTCGCGTTAAAAACGGCAGGTTGCCGTGATTTATTTGCTTCTTGAAACAGGTTATTTCACGTTTTGTGTAAAGCATGATTGTATCTGTTTTGTTGAGTATAATGACATTTTGTTAGAATTAGTCACAACATGTTGGGAGGCTAATTTTAGATGTGTAAGGTGGGCGAGCGATAATAGGAGATAATATGATCATTTTTGGGATTTCTCTATTTTGAAGAGTTTTACGCAACATGAACTCAGCAAGTGATTAAATCACATAACGTCTGACCACACACAATACCCCTCCCATAGTCAACCGGTCCCGCCCCCGGTTGACCAGCTGCCTATTGAAAAAACATGCGAGGCACCTGTTTGATGTTTGGTCGCCCTCATCTGACTGTCTAGTGGTGTACAATTAATTTGTGATGCCGAACACCGTTGTATGGCCGCCACCGTTAGTAGGTTTTTAAGGTTACACCTGGAAAATTAAACAATTTAAAATTTCGAATTAAGCTGGTATGAACAGTATAAACGGCGGCCATTGTGTTTGAATTTCTGGAGTCTATAAACAACATCCAGCTCCCCGTCTGGAAATGAAGGGTCAAACCCCTCCCATAGACCACAGTCCATAGTCTACCCTTCCCATAGATTTATATTTATTATGCCCCATGCCCTTAGTCCTCTCACCATTCTATAAGTGAAAAAAATATTTATAGTCTAAACCTATATTTTTTTTATCAGGACATACTCTATCAATATAAAAAATAAAAAAGTTTTTTTTTAATTTTCACATGCAAATGTAATGTCTTAATAGACTCTCCGACAGTTACCAATAGACGAGAACTATCGAATGCAGCATACGGCAGCCTTGTTAGAGGATGTTGAACAATTTTGTAATGCTATTTTGAGGGATTTTTAAGACCTCCTCCCCCTTCATAATACTTTTTATCGTTGTGTTGAATGCGGTCCATAACGCATCGCTTAATGTTAAACCCCCTCCTCCCTCTAGGCGTTACGTAATTGTTGAACGGTCCTTTACTACCATCGTAAGGACTACATTTTAAGTCTATCTTTCAATGTTTTGGGAGCAAGAAATGGTCACCCAATCAAAATGAATTGGTTTCAAAATGATATAAATGTGATATTAAACCCAAGCCTGCTGTAAACTTTTTAATGATATGCGCGTAGGAATTTGTGTGGTGAGACCTTAAAGCAAAATACATTTAATAGGAATTTTTTTGTTTCTGTGATCTGAAAAATACAATGAAACCCTTGATCTATTCTGATGATTAGCAAACTTACGAACACAAATTAAAGTTCCCCTGTTTTCTATTAGGTGTCGAGAAATTACCTGTTTTCTATGATTTTCTCTTTTTCCAGTGGCATGCTGGTCGCGTAAACAACGGCTCTGGACGAGCGCAGCAAGCCACAGAGCCGTGAATTGAGTATCAAAGTGGCTTTGATGCCAACATTAAATTGCTATTCTGCACTCGATCTGATAAGCTATGGCCAATCTAAGATCATCTTAAGTTATAAGGAATACATTTAATTATATCTGTGTTATATCTGTGACAAATCGGACCTGTATTTGAATAACATACAACTACAATTCACGGTGATATATTTTGCATCAATCTTTGCCGGTGCGACATGAGCGAATTTGTCCGCAAAAGCGCATGCTCAAAACGGCTTGAATTTGTTGATCAACCAGGGCTCGACACCTACGGTTGCCTGATTGCCCGGGGCAACTGATTTCAGGTGGGGGCAAGTAAAAAAGTACAGCCAGTGGCCCCCTGGGCAATAGCTTCCATTTGCAGCATTTTAGGTTTCAGCTACTGTCACAACAGACAGCACATGTCAGTGCCAAGTCGGGCAAGTGATAAATTTAGCAATTTATGGGGGCAAGTATCCAGAAATTTTTTTTTGGCCTTTTGGCAAGAAGGTCCAATCAGTTAGTGTCTAGCCCTGTCAACACGGAAACACTTGCGCGAATCACCGGAAAAATGGCCGCACCCAGCACACTGATACGCCGCCCACCACAACAATTGGAAAAAAACATGGAAAACTGAGTATTTTGAGTATTAAAACATGTCTGTACTATAAACATGATAAAAATGATGTTTTTGATGCCAGGACCCCCACCACTGTCCAATGTCTAGCCAGAACCCTGGCTTTGTTACCTATCTCACAAAGTCTCACGATTCCACCCCACTCCAACAGAGATCACTTGGAGCCTTCAAGTGTAGTTTTGAATAAATAACTGTAGTATAAACATACTTTTTCTTTTCTAACAATAAAAAATTCTCACAGATATGCGGCAAATATGGCAGTCAAAACGTATACATTGTAGGCCAGATCGGTCGAGTGCGATTTAAAAGCAAACTGGCCATCGTTAATGTCCATGGCAGGACAGCTGCTGTACTTAATTCTGTCCGTGGCAGGATTTCATTCAGCGCTGTAGGCCGGTCAGCGCTAGCTGCTCAGTTACAGAGCATGGAAGATGAGGTGGCAGATATACACAAAAAAAACTAAAATGTTGACCTCAAGACATCTGTCATTAAACCACTACTCGCCCGCTGCTTAATAACAGACATTGGAAAATGGCACTGAAAATAGGCTGTATGGTATGATCATGATGATAAAAGTATGTTTCATAATGTTGTCATTCAGTCATTTAAATATATAAATCCTAGGCCTTGAACATTCACAAGTTAGCATGACAATCACCGCAATTAGATTACATAATCATGACCAACTGCACCCTTTATAAGCCCAGTCCTAAAATACTCGTACATAAAATGATTTTGTAATATTGGTTGTAATATTGATAGGTCTTTTCCTGGTATGATATGTAGTAGATAATTACTGATCAATCTAGTGATTTAGAGAGTTGTTAAAGGCTTTGTTGACAGTCAGATGAAGTGGTTACATGCAACTTGTCTGAGGACGCATTTCTAGGGCATGTGTTTTCTCTAAGGATTTGAACCATTTGAACTAAATGACACTTAATTACACCCGGATATGCAAACATTACACAAATATGCGCAGAATTTTTTTTTTTAATATTCCCAAATTTATTATTACATTGAATTCAAAATGGCCTACTATCGACCATTAGTGAATTTAATGTGCCTGTGCCAGATAGCTAGACTATTTACTATTAAACTGAATTTGCGGCTTCAGGGAGGGAAATGTCTTGAAAAATGTGAAATTGATCAAATTAACTGTAAAATATCTGTAATATACATGGTAAACTGTGCTAGATAGTTGGACCATTACATGTACTGTAAAAGATAATATGAAAGCTCAGGGAAGGATGCACCATGAAAAATCTCTATCACGCGGGCTGGGTGGGGGATTATGGTGGCCGACTGGGCCAGCCGGGCTGGCCTCTTGTTAAAATATTTTAATCCTCCCCTCCATAGCCCCCTCCCAGGTAATTAGTGGAAGTATCGATATGTTTAGCTATGGTGTTACTTCATAATGACTACTAGTTGTTACAGCGAGATGACAATTTTATTTATCCAAGCAATTAAAAAACAACATAGAAAAATATTTTTGCACAAATGGTCAAAAAAAATATGCGCAGAAATTGATAAATCAATTTGAAATCAAAGTCTACTACATTTTTTGTTTCTTGTATCTGTAGAAGAACAGTGAATTGTGAAATATAATATCAGCACGTATTTTATCCATGTTGTATCTGTTGACAGGCAGCCATGGATGATTGTGGTGTGACGGGAATGGAGGAGACTCGGTCGTGTCTGGGGAATGGCTGTGCTCTCATTACACCTTACATACACTGCATGGAGTGTGATCACCAAAAAGTATACCTCTGTCTGCGATGCTTCGCTAGAGGTCTGGATATAGGTCTTCACAGAAGTGACCATTGCTACGAGGTAGTGAGAAATGATTTCTCTATATTTGAAAGTAATTGGACTGCTTCTTCTGAGCTGAAGCTGCTTGATGCTGTGGCAGAATGTGGGGAAGGTAACTGGGGTGATGTATCCGCACGTGTCGGGGGTAAAACCCGGCAGCAATGTCAAAGACATTACACCAAGTATTACTTGGAGTCTCCGGTGCCTTCACTTCCCACCATGCCACTTCCTGATGTGACTCATCATCCCACTCCTGTAGCTCTGAGGCTATGTGAGGATCCACCTCGTCCCGCTGATGGCTCCACTCTACAGATGGATATGTCGGGATACTCCCCCGCCAGGGGAGACTTTACTGTGGAGCATGACAATTATGCTGAAATGGACCTTCGTGACATGAATTTCTCTGCAACCGACACACCTCTTGAAAAAGAACTCAAATTTTCAGTGCTAGATATTTATTATAATGTATTGAAGGAGAGACATCGACGTAAGAAGCTTATTAGAGACCATGGGCTGATTAACATTAAGAAACACTATGTACATTTGCGTCGTTATGAGAACACCGTTGGAATACACCAGGCCGAAGTGATGAGAGTTTTCTGTACACTCTTGCCTGCTGAGAAGTATGAGGCATATCTGGAAGGATTATGTTACGAGGCAGAGTTGCGCTCTCGCACAAGGAAACTACAAGAACATCGAAGCGCTGGATTAACAAAACATCACATGGTCCGTATATATGAAGTGCTGAAAAAAAGACGTGATGAAGAAACAGAACGACGTACTTTTCTAAATGATGTCCTTCAACACAGCCACGCCACCACAATGGCCCAGCACTGGGCACAGAAACAACAGGTTCTGGACAATCTATGTAAAGGTGTGCCTGTACCAACTTCAATTCAGCCTCGTAGAAATGCCCCACCCCTAGATATTGTTGATCTTCCTGGCTACGACCGGCTGCTGGATAGTGAAAAGCAACTCTGCTCACTTGTAAGACTTGTGCCAGAATCATACGGGGATTTTAAAACTATTCTAGTCACAGAATGTAGAAAACAAGGATACCTGCGACTTGCTCAGGCGAGAACAATGATTAAAATAGATGTGAATAAAACAAGAAAAATATTTGATTTTCTTCTGGAACAAGGGTTCATCAATAAAGAACCCGTACCCTAAATTAACAAACAGGTAAAATTTAATATAACTTACGGGTAGTTACTTCTCCAAAGATAATAAATGTTTACTGATGGTTTTAGTTTGTTTATTTTTATGAACACAACATATAATAGTATTTGATATTAATAAAGCATATTACTATTTATCTGGCAAGAAGTGAAAAATATATTTCAGCTCAGTGTTTTAAACTTAAAGCTAATGTACCTACAGCTTCATCACCTGAGTAAATATTTTACCATTTCAGTAAATTATATTTTCTGCCATAACCAGCATGAATGATTGACTACATACCCACGAATCTGATTTTATCTCTATATATTCTATAGTAGGTGAGAATTACACCATACTTTACTAAAATCTAGAACAATGTAATATGTCTTGTCTTGTTTTCATAATTTATTCTGTAAAACATGGACGTAACATTAACCATGTTTACAAATAACATGAATTAAGCAATAATCTGTTAATATGCATGTCTCAATAGATTGATCGAATTTTATTTAAAAAAACGGATTTATTATTTTGTTGGCATTCTTCAGAATAAGATTCGGGAGCCCACATGGTCCCCCAATGTTGAGTTGATGTTGGCACATCATCTACGCTATTGGGCCAACATTGGCCACAACACCTCGTGTTTGCTAGGCCGTGTTTCTTTCCTCTGTTTAAACCATTAGAGTAATTTAGTTATAGGCCTACATTGCAGATAATGCTACAGTTAGTTTCTAGTTCCAATAAAATTTATCACAACTCCGTACAATATCTTACTTTTTCAAGTATACTTAAAACTATTTTTTTTACTAGTGTAGAAATTATTAATAATAATAATTGGTGTTTATTCAACTAAAAAGACATGGCAGCCAAAAAGCTGAAGAATTGTCATTTTACATAAAAATTGAATACAATATAGACATGATGATATATTAAAATTGAATAAGTTAGATAAGCTAAGTATTAAGTTGAAAAGGCATTTTCTGAAAACATGATCGGACTACAGCTGAAACGACTAGACTTGGTAAGCACAGTGGACAGATTTTTGTTGTTACGTAGGTTGTGACGATGACACTTGCCCCTGCGAGGTGGTAACCAGTGGTTAAACTCTGTGCTTCTGGCAAGTCCACTGGCACACAGTTTTGTGCGTCGCAGAGTTGGTAGTCCTGATATATGTCTGGCTTCACTATAACTGCAGTCAGGCAATAACTCTCTGAGGACCTGCCTCTGTACCTGCTCCAGGACATCGGACTGCTGGATGCCAAACTGGGGCAGCATACTCCACGCACAAGAGTACAATAGCATCTCACCAAATCTTCGAACTGAACACCAGAGCGCTTAAGGATACACGCGATTGGCCGTGCGGCCAGTTCGACGCACGGCCAGCAATCGCACATGTAGCGATTTCTGTGTTTATCCACTGTGCGTTCATCTCTCTATATATTCATTTTATATTTTCCCTGGGAATTTTTCCATCATCTCTGGCAGCTCAGCAAACATGAAACATTAACCCGATACTGGTTTAATGTTGGACAAGCGTCTGCGATACTGGCCGTACTTTAAATCATAATTGACCCAACGTCTCGTATTTGCTGGGCTGATGTGACACTGTGAACGCTGTCCATGCAATGTAATGTACATTCTCTGATTATGTATCGTTATGTATACACGGGCGGATCCAGAAAATAGGGCCTAGGCCTATACTATAGGCCTAGGCCCTATCATTCATCCCCGCATACACCCTACATAGGCCTAGTTTTAAACCACACAGTCTTGTTTCTGGTTCATAGCCGCTGTTATAATCCTACTTCAGTGATTCAATGTCCGGTATATAGGCCTAATCACACAATCGCGGATTACAAGGGTTCCACATCAGGCCTAGTAACGGTAATTTTTCAGTAAAATTCATGTTGTTGTCACTATGTTATTAGGCCTATTTAATAATATTAAATAAAATATAACGCATTTTTTGAACCCCAGCAGATACAAATCACGGAGGGAATGGGCGATATGGTCACTGTGCGATATTTACATGGTAGGCCTACGCGTAATGTATATATTTCTCAAGCATTTAAAGTCCTATTTCGGCAAGTAATTGCAAGTTAATTGAAGAAAGACGTTAACTGCATGATAGCACGAAGCTTGAACTGCACGTTTGTTCGATGCATGTTCGATACCGAGGACAGTCCAGAGCCAGATTACCTCATCTCCTGCGCGTTTTTGTGCATTTAGACGCACCAATGGAACTGTTTTTACCACGCGGCTGATCGCGCCTGATCTGCCTCGCGGCCATTTAATCGCGTCAATGGAAAGGCAGTCAGATGTCATACACGAATTTTCATCGATTAGGTTGCAGTTCAGTTACTGTGTTAACCATGTCAACCATGGCCAAGAATACAACTGGGCCAACCTTAGTACCCTGAGGTAATCCACACGTGACGTCATACCAGTCTGACGTGGCCCCGTTGACTCTGACACGTTGTTTCCGGCCAGACAGGAAGCTGCCGATCCATGGTAATATCTCTCTTAGCCACTTCATATCCAATAATTTATTGAGGGCCACAGTAATGTCCACACGATCAAATGCTTTGCTCTAGTCAATGGCGAGAAGGTCTGCACTTTGACCATAGCTGTAACGCCTGGTGAGCGTACTGTACGTACCAGGTACACAAGGTAATGGTTGGTGGACCTGCCTTTACAGTTAATAAACTGACTGTGGTCACTTGAGGCTCGACTCCATTGTTTTAAAGAAAGGTGATGAACAAAGTGAGAGAAAATTCTCGAGCTTGGAAAATAACCGTGAGAATGGGTTGTGCAGTGGCGTTTGTAGAGATCCAGTCCTGGGGTAGGTTCTAGAATCCACCAAGCACATGACGTAGTTATGAACCAATCACATATAACTCCTACTGGCTTAGAGGGAGCCAACGTCCTAGTAAGTCATTTGGGAGCCTCTTTTGCACAATAATTTTTACAGATATTTTGTGCTTCTTTTAGAGGATTTCTGGGCTTTATTCATATTTATATGTATTATATATGTATATATATATTGTTACGGGGTGTTTATGATAGAACTACGCTAGGGGGGGGGGGGGATTAATTGTCGAAATACATAGCCCAAAATTTGGGACGTAGCATACCGATCCGAAAGACTAATATTAGACAGATGAGGTTGCACTGACGTGAATGACAAGAGCAAAGCAATTCACACTGTTGACATTTTAATTTCATGAATCATACAAACATTGCAAAGTGGTATATTTATCATAGCCTATGTTTTCACATCTTCAATAGTCCGGAATATGAAAAGAGAAACAAACTTATTACATAGGAATAAGTGTCAAATATCTATAAACATTCGAGTTTGACAATCACTCAAAATACCTGCATGGTAAGTTACAGTAATTAGGCTACATAATATTCTTATAAAATATTATCTGCGATATTTCAAACTATTCCAAAGATAAATTTAAATAGTCATACTCTGAAATTATGAAATAGAATGGGGCTCGCAAAGATATATCAACATTATTAAATTATATGAAACATTCATATCAATGTTAACAATATCACACTCTCGCTAACAATAATATAATTTTATAAATTATATAAATTTTAGCCAATTTAGAGAACTTTTTACAGTATTTGCCGAAAAAAGGGGGGCGCGCCTGCTTATACCCTGGGCCATATCAAAACTGTCTTTTTTGTAGCGGTTCCTTTTTTTTATAGACAATTGCATGGCGGTATTTATGTGGGCCTATGTTGATAAATAGGTGGGGTTTTGGTAAGAATGTTTATTTTATCTCTTTGTATAATCTAAGCTTGTGATTGTTAATCGAATTGTCATTCTACCTTGCATTTGCCTTCACTGCAGGAATCACATGAGATTGTCGTGTGGTAATACGAGCGTCAGTGTCTGTTTGGTCGTCGAGCTGTCAAGACGTGTTTTCACACACCAGCTGCAGTCAGTCAGCTACTTGGATACCGCTATCGGATATTTTGGATACGTTTATATGTTATAGCTGTTTTACCCGTGGTAAAGCGGCTCTGTATTTGTTACAAATACCGTGTATTTGTAAATTTTGTAAATACCATGTATTTACTTTAAACAGCACCGTGTGCTGTGGACGCTCACAGTGTCCAGCTGGTCAGTGTGTCCATGACACATATATATAGCTTTTTACTGCTTTTATTGACCTTATAAAATTATTGTACCATTGCGATAGTTGTTTTTGCAAATACCATGTATTTGCGTTAGCCAGCACATTGCTGTGGATGCTCACAGTGTTCAACTGGTCAGTGTGTCCATGACACATATCATATAGCAAATTTGTGCTTGTTTTGACCTTGATATTGTATAATTTATTCACCATGTCTGAACTGGAACAGCTCGATTATGACGATGAGCATGTAATGGCTGGTGAAACTAGCAGCAGTCATACTGCCTACAGCAAAGATACTGTTGATAGAGATCAAAATGATCAAGCGCCAGTGACACAACAACAGTTTACTAAGCTTGTTACTGGGGTGCAAAATCTGTCGAATATGGTTAAAAAACCAAAAAGCTCAAAGTGCAAAGTTCGCTATAGCAATCACCATGCTCACATGCATGACAAACGTCAAAAGTCAAGTAAGATGTCTGATAGTGACAAAGATGATATGTCAATTAGTTCTGAAGATGACCCTGTGGATGATTTTTATAGCTCAGATCAATCTGAATTTAATAAGGGTGATGATATCTCAGAAGTTGAAAATCCTGATGAAATTTTAGAAAAACTCGCAAGCGAGTATGATCAGGGTGATACGACAGGGGAGAAATTAGCCAGCGCATCACTAGCTAAATTGGTGAATAAAATTATGTATACTCCCATACATGACAAAAAAGTAAAAGAAAAGATGGAGAGGCACAGCCGTCCATCTAATTGTGCCAATATGAAGGCAACCAAAGTAGACCAAGGTGTTTACAGAAAAATGAAAGAATATACTACAAAAAGGAATGTGCATTTTTATAAACTACAACAATCCCTACTGAGTGGCATTACTGCTATCACAAGAATAGCAGACATGACCACAAAATCTAAAACACTAGACTAAAGTCAAACAGAGCAGACCAGGAAACTGGCGTTGGATGCACTCTCACTATGTGCACATACCAACTTTAATCTGAATGTGCAACGGAAATTTTTGATGAAGCCAGATATCGGCAAAGATTATGCTGCTTTGTGTACTTCAGATCAGCCACAGACTGAGTGGCTATTTGGGGATGACCTCTCAAAATCCCTAAAAGAGATTGGAGATGTCAACAGAATCCGCAAGACCTTGGTTCCAAAGCATACTGGGAACTACACCGCTTATCGTGGCCGATCGTCTTATGGAAGAGCCAATCATTATTCATATGTAAGAGACAATTTCCACAAGGCCCGTGGCTATTACAACAAGTCAAAAAACTACCGTCAGAAAGGGTGTTACGACAGAAACAAAAAACGTCACAGCTCCCCGAATTAAACCATGCACCTGTGTCTGACCAGGTAAGAACAATCCAGTTATCTGTAGATACAAACTGTCATTTTCCTGCGTCAAGGCAATTGGCTGCGCAGATAAATAAGTTTACAGCTGGTCAAATTTCTACACATATTGATGTATGGCGTCAAATTACATCAGATAAAGCTATTCTGGATATAGTACGTGGCTGTCAGATTGAATTTGTGACGCAGCCTATTCAATACAGGGTTCCTAATGAGCCAACATTTTCTCAGACAGAACTAAAATTTATTTATGATGACATAGCTAGATTAGAATCATTGTGTATTGTAGAAAAAACAATTCCGTGTGAAGGGGAATGTATATCTACTATCTTCACAACACCAAAGAAAGACGGTTCTCGCAGGCTAATTTTAAATTTAAAAAAGTTGAACAAATTTATTGCATATACAAAATGCAAAATGGAAACGCTTAAATGCGCAATTTCCTTGCTTAAAAAGAATGCATGGATGACAGTTTTGGATTCGAAGGATGCTTATTATTCTGTGCCAATCACTCTTGAGCACAGAAAATATTTGAAATTCTATTTTCAAGGACAACTTTATTGTTTCACTTGTTTGCCAAATGCCTTATCCTGTGCACCCATGATATTTACAAAATTACTGAAGCCTGTATTCGCTACACTGAAAAGTCAAGGTCACTTGTCTGTGAGTTACATTGACGATGTGTTTTTGCAAGCTGATACCCTGGCAAATTTAGGCACTAATATACATGTCACTACAAAGCTGCTGTTAAACTTAGGCTTTGTTATTCATGGCGTTAAGTCAACATTCAGTGGGACAAGAACACAGCCTTTCGTGGGATATATATTAGACACAGACCATATGGTAGTGAGGTTGACTGACGAAAAGATCAACAAACGTGTTAATGCCTGTAACACAATGATAACATCACACCTGGTTTCTATTCGAGATGTGTCACACTTGCTGGGTTTGATTGTTTCAGCATTTCCAGCAGCAGAATTTGGCCCTTTGTATTATAGGTCCATAGAGATTGAGAGAAATAGAGCATTGTAAATATCAAAGGGTGACTATGATTCAAAAATGTCTTTATCTGCAGAAGCCAAAAGTGACATAATTTGGTGGCGTGATCACGTAGCCACCTTGAATTGAAGGCAATACAACTTGCGCTGGAGTCATTTTTTATAAAGAAAAATGTGTACATATAAAAATTGAATGCGATAATGTGACAGCTGTGTCATATTTACGTAAAATGGGTGGTGCTCGTTCTGCTCTTTGTAATGCTTTATCCAGAGAAGTATGGTTCTGGTGTATTACAAGACAAATATGGCTAACAATTACACACCTACCAGGCAGCGAGAATATAGAAGCAGACAGTGCAAGCAGAAAACTCAATGATGACGGAGAATGGTGCTTACAAAATCGTTATTTTACAGCACTTACAAGCTTATGGGGCAGACCGTCTGTTGATCTTTTCGCGTCAAGATTAAATAATAAACTGATAAAGTAGATCAGTATGTATCATGGTGCCCTGACCCAGGTGCAATAGCCATAGATGCTTTCACTGTAAATTGGACGAAATTTAATCTAATTTACTGTTTCCCACCTTTCAGCCTTCTCGGAAAAGTTCTCCAAAAAAATACAACTGGACCAAGCGGAAGCGATCATCGTGGTACCAGATTGGAAGACGCAATACTGGTACCCCAAATTATTGGACATGAGAAAAGATACCCCGCTCAAAATGAAACCGCACAAGCACCGGCTGACACTCTGTCACAAACCAGAGGAGGTTCATCCACTGTGGCGCCGCCTGGCGTTGACTGGTTGGCGTGTGTCAGGCAAGCCTTGATCAGGCAGGATGTCACAGGGCCCGCCATGGAGATAATCATAAACTCGTGGCGTACAGGTACAAGGAAGCAATATCAAACTTATGTGAAAAAATGGCTGCTCTACTCCAAGCAAAATAAGTGTAATATATTTAGCCCAATACTGCAAGATATATTAGATTTCTTTGTATATATGCATACTAGTGGCAGTAGTTACAGCGCTATTTGTACTGCGCGCAGTGCTTTATCTAGTTTTATAAACATCGGTAGTCAGAGACTAGGTAGCCATCCTCTAGTTACCAGGTTTATAACTGGTATTTACAACGCCAAGCCATCAACCCCAAGATATACATCCATTTGGGACACTGATATTGTATTAAGGTATTTGGTGTCACTTGGACAAAATATTGACTTATCACTTAAGACGTTAACCTTGAAACCATGTATGTTGCTGTCACTTATTACGGCACAGAGGGGACAGACGCTGCAATATCTAGATTTGGATAACATGCAGAAATTTACAAGTGGATATATGTTTGTCATAACAAAACTGTTAAAACAGTCATCAAGGTCCGGCAGACATCTGCCTCCTGTAGAACTTTGCTCGTTTTTAGACTCAAATAAGTTGTGTATTGTAGAGTTACTTAATGTGTACATTGAGAAAACGGCTGGACTCCGCACTTCCCAACAACTACTTTGTTGTTATACAAAGCCTCATGGCGGAGCTTCACGGGATACAATAGCTAGATGGATTAAAACCATCCTGCGCTTGGCTGGAATTGACATTACTATATTCAAGTCGCATAGGGGGCCTAGTACAAGAGGAGCAGCAGTATCAAAAGCAAGTGCAATGGGAACTCCACTCCAAAATATATTAACCACAGCCGAGTGGAGTAGTGATGCAACTTTTGCAAAACATTATAATTTACCCATTATTAAAACACATAGGCCTACAGATGATTTTGCAAAAAATGTTATATCTGGAGTGTAATCTATATTTTATTAAATAGATTCTGTGTAACCAACTCCACTATTTGTTGTTGTGCACACGACTGTGCTCTGAAGTTCTCAAGTGATTCCTGTTGTGAAGGCAAATGCAAGGTAGAATTGAACAATTAAACGAAACTTACCTGTAAGTTGAAGTTTGATGGAGATTCTACCGTAGCATTTGCCGGAACAAGGGAATTACATCCCACCCTATACCCACACAAATAGTGGTTATGAAATTATTAACAGTCGTTCTCACAGCAAAGCTGAAGTCTGACGCTCGTATTACCACACGACAATCTCATGTAATTCCCTTGTTCCGGCAAATGCCACGGTAGAATCTTCATCAAACTTCAACTTACAGGTAAGTTTCGTTTAATTGTTCAAATTAACTACAAAACAGAGAAAGGCTGCCTTTCCGTAATCGGTTTATTTCGTTGTTTAGTGGGACCGATAAACTGTACGTTTTACATACACATGTTTATGTACACAAAGTCACGTGTTCAGAGAGCTGTACTGTGAACAACACAAGTCAATACAGACGACATCACCTCAGACTCTGGCCAAGCTTCATCATGGAATTGGAAGTTGTGTTGGATGAAAATCAAAATCTGTTATGTTTACCAAACGAACTTTTAGAAGAGATTTGGATGACGGATTGTCTGAGTTGTCCCGATATCTGCCGTCTCGCTGTCGTGTGTCAAAAATTTAAAGATATTTCCAACAGCAAAAATGTTTGGAAGAGACTTTTTCGATGCAGGTTTGAGTTTTACCTAACCTGTGCAACAGTCCTCTCATGGCTTTTCACTGACAGCCAGCCTAAATTTACGCTAGACACGGATTTTCTGTCTAAGTTTTACCACAGTCCACACTCACTGTCCACAGCCTCACGCTCACAAGAACAGCCACAGTCTGGCACAGGCAGCTGAAGTCTGATACTGATAGGCCTATAAACAAAATATAGTGAGAGTGAGAATAGAAATAATTTAGAAACATTTTATGGGGTGGGGGGTTCAAGACCTTGGTCCTGGACTTGGTGAGGAGGGTCACGAGGGCCATGTCCATGTCGATCATAATAAGAAAATAAAAAGTTTCTAAAAACAATTCTCACGGTCAGGGTCAGCATGGTCAGTAGGCTATACCCGCCGTCAAATTAAAATGATCAACCAGGATCGCATGATTTTCGGCGATCTTTGCGTCAATTTTGAACCGATTTCCTTGAAGTTTTGCAAAGGTCATTTTCTATTAAAATATTAAAAATTTGCAAAATTATATTTATTATTTCAAAAGTTAGTACCTGTACAATATCTGTAGTTCGTTGCTGAGAAGTTGTAAGTCAATTCGCTCGATGTGGTGCTTAGGAGATACTTTTTTCTGAGCCTGGTGCTTTCAGGGTCACGTACGTGATGCTTACATAATTCTCTTTTGAAATGGAGGATATAATAGCTAAGCTCGTGAAATTGATGTGAAGAGATGATCTGATACAACGGTGATATGTTTAAACAAAAATGTAACCTCCACCCCAACTGTACTCAAATGTGTGACGTAAACTTTGTTTGACATGAATAGTATGATACCTTTGTTGCTTGCATATAATAATGTTGCCAGTAGTGAGCTGATCTGGGCGACACACGTTGCTAGCAGTCAAAGATCACGTACAAGACTCTTCTGCTATGTCAATTGTCAAATAAGTTTTTGACTTTCCTCGACTTTAACCTTTCATAAAAGCAACAATTATCGCTCGATCCTAATAAAAATTTAACTCTCATTAGTATGTATGACCTTGAACTGAGATATCTACTCTGTACACCCCACCTTCGATGTAGCAAGGGGTTCTTGAACAAAAAATAAACGTATGTTTTTTCGGTAACGTACATGATTTGCTGACACCTACAACTTACCACCTACATATATATCTCACACATGGCAGCACGTTTTGATTTTGACAGCTAGGCTGCTTCAAAGAACCATTCGCCATTCACCCTTGCATAGCAATTGACTCATGTAAGAAATAGTGATGTGTGGTTAAAGATCGTGGTAACGTACGTGATGCTCAAAATGTTTTGCATCTCTTCAGAAACAAATGATTATTGAAAAGTCAAGGGTATTCATGATAATACAGATCTATAGCCTTCCATCTAAATAAAACTTGAGAATTCAGAGTAAAAGTTTTTATATCTGTTATCTCATTTCATAGAAAATACATAAAATTATGAGTACTTTTTTGAAAGATAAAAAATATTTGACTATACGTCACATACATTAACTGTGTGTTTAGAACGCATACAAACTATGTAAAAAGCAGTAGATCACCCCCTTTGTGGACCTAAATTCAAGTCTGATCATTATTGCACATAATTTAATGAAAAACAGCTAAGTATGCGGTAAACAGATACCTTAATTTAACCTCTCAAAATGTGATGTCTGGCAATGTAACGTTTGACATAGGGGAAAACACAATTGTCATGGACATAATTTAACAACAAAGTCAGAAAGAATGAGCTAATATATGACATTTTTTATGAAAAGTACTCTCCATTTCCTACCAACCCAATATTACAATGGTGAAATAAATATAAATATTGATAAAATGTGTTCAAACACGACAACCCTCAGAATCAGCCACTGGCCTAGTTTAGTGTGACTAGACCCTTTTTTTTTTTTAAGTGCATGAGGGGGTCATGGAAGAAGAAAAATTTTGATGGATTTTCATCTTAATGGCTAAGAAACTTCCATTTTTACCCTTGGTGCGCCCCCCTGATAAAGCGTAGGGCAGGCAAACAAAACTTCAACCAGGTTTTACGCTGGGCAAACTAGTACAGCATTCCCCAGGAATGATGGTTTTCAGAACTTCCTCATAGGGCAGTGGACATAGTCTATTTTCATTTTTTGCATTTTTCTTTAAAAATTAAAAAAATGGCACCCGTGTAAAAAAAACTTATCAGAAGGGGCCACAGCATGCCTGTTCCACTTACCTCTTCAAGCATTTGTTGCAGCTATTATGAGGTGACAATCATTTTTCGTAATTGCGAGAAATCTAATGATGGGAACCCCCAGAACACGTGATAAACTTTACCGAAATACACCGGAATAACATGCTTGTTTTCTGAATGGCAGGCTCCCATTACTGGCATTAGTGCGTATTCCGGTGTATTACCATGATTACTATTGCGGTGAATCTGTATTCTGGTGTTTAGGGATAGGCTACCAATAGTAAGCCTATATAGGGCTAGTATAGTATTAGTCCATATGCCCCATAAGATCTTTTTATAAAGAATTCTGTTTCGATTGTTTGTTTTCAAGCCATTTGTTCACTCCTTGTGCGGTCTCACTCGCGTTCACAGACACCTCTGGTAGCTTCCCGGACTCGAGTTCAGCTGTCAATCAATGCTCACAGCTTCTGATATTTTTAACCATTTCCTGGTCTGTGGTCAATTCCCACCATCCGCCTGGAGACTATTATTTGCAAACTCATGCAAAAATATCAGCTCGTAAACCTGCCCCCCCCCCCACAGGTGTGCACTTATGCATCAGTGCTGCAAAATTATATTTTGTTTCTGAAAAAAAAAAATATATTAAAATATATTTAAAAAATATATTCAAAGTAGGCGGATATTCACAATTCATCCAGTACAGCTTGTTGCCCCACTTGCATGCTCAACATGATCAACGGTTTGCTAAGCTGTACTTCAAGGGCTGATCAAAAAGTTTTTAAAAGATGGGCTAAAGTAGCAAGGTCAGGGGCTGGTTTTTGTATCGTACTTACCGGTAAGTAAAAAGTGTCCGACTTGTACTTAAGTACGGTACAGAAGCGGGTTCCAGGGGTCTCCTTCAGATAATTTTGAAATTTCTGATGTTTCCCCTCAATTTCATAAATGTAATGAAAAATGAAATGAAATAACTCATTTTAAGTTTTGACAATTTTTAATAATACTATTACATTTTTCCTAAATACTGCTGGAAGGGGGGGGGGGGGGGGAGCGATACAGGCAGCACTGTGTGTATCATTGGATGAGTATCAAAATTTACACAGAAAAAAAATTGCTTCTAGCTTTAAATTTGTTTTGCTGAATGGAAAATCTTGAAAACACTTTTTTTCTCCATAGTGTATAATCACTCCCAGAGTAAGGTGTCATTTATCATGTTTATTGAAAAATAAAGCTTGTTTAAAATGCGAAAATATCATAAAATTTTCAGAGGTCAAAGTATTTATTGTTTCATCTTTAAGGTATTCTTTCTTGACATTTTGTCTTGATAGAAAAAGTGTATTATATTTGCAGATGGGGGTTTCTTGGGTTTATGCGGGAGAGAGACAAGAATACATCCTGTGACTGGCACGCTGAATATCAATTCTACCATGAAATAAGCTCCCAAGGCCTGATAGAAGTGGACAAGATGTCGCCTCGTCTCTTCGGGAAAACTGACATATCCAGTGATGACTTATTTAATTTCACACAGCTGTTGAATAAGAGGGAGAATGTTGATGTTTGTCTGACAGAAGACCTCATATCTATGCTTCAGGATGGGGACAGGTCTGCAATTATATTAAATTTGCAAAAAGTAAATTGAATATAAAAAAATTATATTATTCTGTTAATTATTCCCATTCCTGCTTGAAACTGTCAGAATCTTACATTTGAATTTTTTCTTCACAAGCATTTTCTTCAGCTCTTTCAAACTTTTAGAGCCTGAATTTACCATTGTAATTTTCATCCACTACAAGCCGCAAATTGCTGTCACAATTCTCGACTTGCAGTGGATGAAGGTGACAAACGAAAAAAAACTTTTGTTATTATTAAAGCATATGTTTCTAAGCAAATGTATATAGATAAAGATATTTCTACATATGAGGGACCCATTGCTGTTTTATAGAAAACTTGTAAGATATATAATCTAATGGATATCGTGTACGATTAATTATTTTTTAGTGCAACTCCCATGTCATCTACACATTGGAAAAAATGTGTTTATAACTCTGTAAGTCAACAGCATATTGCGGGTTGGAATATGTCACGCATAATGTACACAAGTTTATATTTGTTTAACAAATGTGTGAAATCTGTGAATTGTTTCTGGATTTGGAAGGTTACAAAACGTAATCAGGCTTATTTAAGTAAATGTAAAACTGTTGCTAGGATTTTAATCGGTAGCGGATGTATCTTTTATAGTTTTTCAAGTGATAATGTCCGACATTTACAAATATGCTCTCTGTGCGATTCTTATGACAGATTAACTGTTGCTCAGGCATTGTTGAGCTGTGCGAGTCTTGAACCTCTTAGAAGTGTCAGCTGGGCCGCCGCTACTCAGTCTATGCCCGGTCCCCTGGCTGAGTCGTTAGGCTCGCTTTGTGACAATGAGAAATTGTTTATGTTATTGAGCGGATTGAATTGTCCTTACATTACAGAGTGGCAGGTTATATATGAGTACATGATCACTTTTCTCGCCACAATGTACACCAAGTTCGATGCGAATTTAGATCGACTGTGATCGAAATGATTTTCCACGAGCTGTTCACAATACCTTGAAATGTCACAGTAATCATACAAATTTGAGCCATTTTGGGGTTAGAGTTGGACCCATCCCGGACGGCCCAGTGCGAAATGGCCCTGTGTTGATCTGATCAGTGCCTACGTCATAGACACTGGACCAGGCGGTGTACCAGCCTTGTGCCAATTTTGGCTGTACTTTTTCGTTTTCACTTATAATCACATGCTGCATGGGATATGGCGTTCCCTCAACGGTTTGTGCTCGATCACTGAAGTTAAGCAACGTCGCGCCCGGTTCATAATTGGATGGGTGACCGCCTGGGACTGCCAGGTGCTGTATACACTCATGGGGCTCAGAAAACCACGTAAATCAGATGGCTCGTCTGACTGACTTTGCGTTGGACGTAAAAGAACCTCAATGGACGTAGGCGCAGTTCCCATCCGGCGGGACCCAAAAAAATCCACAGCAGTACTTGGCACATATATAAGGCCATGAATGATATCATGAATGATAACAGGCCTTGCTAAGTTACTCCCGTGGCGCTATAGCACAATAGTGCGAACTGCCACGTAATATACAGATGCAGATGCAATGTTTTACCCGGCCGGCCTCTGTACATAATGTTATTAATGTGTGTATTTGGTACGTTTTTCAATAAAAGTTCTGACGCATTTATGTTATTTCAAATAAAAAAAGAAGATTTATTAACATTTATAATTTAAATTAGCTACGCAATTAATTATTTATTTATCGGTTAAAATACTATGTAAAATTGTATTTGTATTGTCTTTACTGTATACCATGTATAACACATGTACTTCAATATGGAGGTGAATAAAGACATATATATATATATAAAACAGTTGCATGATTAAATATTTTTATTACAAAACAAACTTTCTAACCAGTCAATTAGTGAGATAAAATGTAGCCAAACATGTGGAAAATTATAATCAAATGTGAAAAAATGTTATTGTTAACTGACTATGTTTTATTCTGTAAATTTAGGATTTTTTTAGTCCAAGAATGTTCGAGCACCTATCATCTCGTACTAATTACAATCATGTTCCGCATCCAAAACACATGATTTAACCTTTGTTGTGCTAGATCCGTGTATATGTCAGTTCAGTTTCAGACCAAATAAAATGTTAAAAATAGTTTGCGATTGATGCTTAGTTCAACAAACAATTTAAATTTTTCAGGTGTTTATTTTTCATAAATAGCTATATTATTTGTCATGATTTAATTTTGAAGATGAAAATTACGTTAACAATTCCAGCTTTAGATGTATTAAAATTAGAAACAAGCTCTTCCCGGGTTAAGTTAAGTTAAGTTAATTTATTTAAATTTTCAACCACTTGAGGTTGTGTCTCGCTACCGCGATCCACAACCTCAAGTGGTTGAAAATTACTCACATTTGTTTACACTCCATAACACAATTATCTGGAGCGCATGCTTTTTGTCGATTTCTCCATCAATTCTGACCCGATTTCCTTGAAATTTTGCATAGGACATTTCCAAGTCATGTCCCAACATCGGTAAAAAATTCGTAAAGTTGTATGCAGAATTGCAAAAGTTAGACCATTTGACATGTAGTAAATTGAAAATATGACGTCCCTTTATAAACCCATTTACACTAATTCTGGAATTTTATTTTCTGTCAAATGGTCTAACTTTTAAAATATTGAATATAATTTCGTGAATTTTTCACCGATGTTAGGACATGACTTGAAAATGTCCTGTGCAAAATTTCAAGGAAATCAGTTCAGAATTGATGGAGAAATTGACGAAAAGCATGTGCTCCAGATAATTGTGTCATAGACTCTAATTTGAGTCCAAACAGGATAAGGGTTAAATGCTCTTTAAATTAATTCTTCATGAAATGATTGAAAACTAATTGTCATATTTGTTGCCCAAAAAATAGCATATGTTTTATTCTATATTTTTAGTTTTAGCAATCTGACGAGGAAATTTTA
This sequence comes from Flabesymbios commensalis, assembly GCA_964017125.1. NCBI lineage: Eukaryota > Metazoa > Annelida > Polychaeta > Terebellida > Flabelligeridae > Flabesymbios > Flabesymbios commensalis. Next base: position 107,513,027 of record OZ024903.1, read on the forward strand.
TGCTGCCATCACTCTTGAACATGTGCACCATCATTTGATAATAAGAGAATTGGAACAGTATTTACGGAAAGAACCGAGGCATCAGCTTCTAGAAGAAGGTAAGATTGTATAGTACTATAATATTATATATGCTAAAGTGCTGCTCATATTGAATTTTTGGGAAATTTCCACAAGCTAATTTTCTGGGTGAAATTTCACAATAAGAATCTGGTTCACCATCATATACTTGACAGCCAGGGCCTGTATTCTTGTACAAGTTACAATATACTGTGGGCTTCGGATTGTTTGAGATGATAGGAAGATAGGAAGGGCATTCCCCCTGCCATGGGCCAGGGAATACCCTTCCCATCTATATGGTTCCAATCAAGTTTAAAATAAAATGTCACTGAAATAGATAAAATAGTTTTTGGGGTGAATTTTTAATTAATTTAATGCTTCAAATTGTCAGGTGGAAAAAATATATACTAACTTTGCCCTGAAACGCCAACGACGGGTCGCCTGTGACTCTCCAGCACGGTCTGGCACAGGGTTTGGCCAGGGGATGCAGAGAAAAATCGACACAACTTCCCCCTGGCAGATCATTGCCCGGAGAGTGCGATTTTTTACTGAAAGAATTGTTTTCGTCGTTTGGAGCTGGAAGATGCATTATAAAATAATTTTGAAAAAGTAATAAACCATTGAACAATGTTAATAGTACTGTCAGTATGCCCAATATAACCCTTTAACCCTTTCACCACTGCAGCCAGTTTTTATGTGCTGAATGCCATAGCATTCAGCACATAAAAACGGGCTTCAGTGGTGAAAGGGTTAAGCCCTCACGATGCAATAAAGCATCATTTTACATCCCTGAAAGCAGGCTTAATTTTCCTACAACCAGGGGTTTTAGAACGAAAATTTCCATGAAACTGGTTTACCAATACATGGTAATTTTCTGTAATTTTTCACCCACATGAAATCATCTTCCTCCACTACAAGTTGAGAATTGCGACAGCAATTCGCGGCTTGTAGTGGAGGAAGATGTAAATAATAAATATATATCTAACTGATAAATTTGCTTGTCATATTGCTTACAGGTGCGTCGTTATTAGCGGGATGGTTTCAGCCGACTGAGAATATAGCTCTTTTATCAATTCCCCGAGAAATAGACAGGCTATCAGAAAGAGTGCAGAACGAGCTGACCAGGGCAAATCTCGGACATCCTTTTGAAAACTGTCTGAGTTTACATAATTCTCACCATGGTTTGTGGTCTTATGTTTGTCATATTGTTGATTTTTAAATAACGATCGGTTGACTAGCTACTGTTTTCTGTGAATGAACCAATCTAAAATAAAATTTATGCTATCCTATCCTGTGCACACCTTAAAAGTTACATAATAAAATTTAAATCTTTACTCACTTGAAGTTGTGTCTTGCCACCGTGACCCACAACTTCAAGCAGTGAAAAAATTACTCAACGACTCGTATTTGTACAATTTGAATCAAAATCTATGCGAATTTTATGCAAATTCTACATTTTTCATTCAAATCTTCTTTTTATTGAAAGAAAAACAGCAAGAATAGAAATGGTTATTAACTCTTACAGCGCGGGGATCGACTTTAGTCATCAGCATCTGACGTCTACAGACGTCAGATGCTGATGACTAAAGTCGATCCCTGCACTGTAAAAATTTAAATATTTAAAATGGTCGTAGGTATTCAAATGAAGCGGAAAGAGCTAACTAAAACAGTTATGATGATTTCAAATTGTAAAAAAAACCTTTGGCCTCCATGGTTTTCATAAAAAAAATTCAGCGCTTTAAGGGTTAATGTGATTAGCACTTTCACCCTTTCCCTGCTAATCATGATTATAATTGATTTAAATATATTTTATCAGCCAATCAGATCACTTTCATTGGGAATGAAATGTGTGTTTAAACATCAAGATTTGCAATTGTCTCAATTTAAACAAATGTGAGTAATGTTTACTCATTTGAGTCACTGTAGATGTCAGATTCTGACGTATAAAGATGATCCCCGCACTGTGAGGCTGTGGGTCACAGTAGACGTCTTATTCTGACGTATGAAGACGACCCCCCCCCCCCCACTGTAAGGCTGTGGGGCACTGTAACGAAACTTAAATTAAATAACTTGGCAGGAAATTAATTAAATTAGTAAAACTTATCATATTTGTTGTCTGTATTCTGTTCAGATAGTGAGATTTCCTTATCTTTAGGCATTTAATTTAAATATCAGACATTTATTATCACAATTGATTTTGATCTAAATAACCTAATAGTTATTTAGTGAGAAACTTACGCAAATATTTTTAGAACTGTATTTCTGATCCACTTTAGTTGTCAGAATCAGATACTACAGACGGCAGATTCTGACGAATAAAGTCTATCCCTGGCGCTGTAAGGGTTAAAACAACAATGGATCAATGTCTCATGTTGACTGAGCATCTATTTCTACAATGACTCGGTTTTAGATCTTACGTCTTCAAAATGGTCACCCAAAGATTGTAAAGTGATCCTTCACGCTCTGAATAAAGTGATGTTTGAAGATGAGAAGTTCACAGGAAATCAAGATGCTTATTATACGTGTGAAAACTCCTTTATTGACAAGGTGAGTTCTAGATGTGTAATATTCTTCTGAAAACTCTTTTATTGACAAGGGGGGTTCAAGATGTGTATTATACGTGTGAAAACTCCTTTATTGACAAGGTGAGTTCAAGATGCGTATTATACTTGTTAAAACTCCTTTATTGACAAGGTGAGTTCAAGATGTGTAATTATACTTGTGAAAAACTCCTTTATTGACAAGGTGAGTTCAAGATGTGTAATATACTTGTGAAAACTCCTTTTTTGACAAGGTGAGTTCAAGATGTGTATTATACATGTGAAAACTCCTTTATTGACAAGGGGAGTTCAAGATGTGTATTATACGTGTAAAAACTCCTTTATTGACAAGGTGAGTTCAGGATGCGCATTATACGTGTGAAAACTCTTTTATTGACAAGGTGAGTTCAAGATGTGTATTATACTTGTGAAAACTCCTTTATTGACAAGGGGAGTTCAAGATGTGTATTATACTTGTGAAAACTCCTTTATTGACAAGGTGAGTTCAAGATGTGTATTATACTTGTGAAAACTCCTTTTTTGACAAGGTGAGTTCAAGATGTGTATTATACTTGTAAAAACTCCTTTATTGACAAGGTGAGTTCAAGATGCGTATTATACATGTGAAAACTCCTTTATTGACAAGGGGAGTTCAAGATGTGTATTATACGTGTAAAAACTCCTTTATTGACAAGGTGAGTTCAGGATGCGCATTATACGTGTGAAAACTCCTTTATTGACAAGGTGAGTTCAAGATGTGTATTATACTTGTGAAAACTCCTTTATTGACAAGGGGAGTTCAAGATGTGTATTATATGTGTGAAAACTCTTTATTGACAAGGTGAGATTTTTATCGCTAATAATAACTTATCATTTAATGTGGCGTATATATCCAGTCTGGGCTGTTTAAGGCACCCTACACAGCCCTGCGACCATTCTCCGCTAGAAACTTTTTACAGTAGAACCTGCTATGAGCAGCCACCCTTGTGACACAGGAAAATGGCCTTTTAAGGCAGGTGGCTGCCCATAGGAGGCTCATTGGTATAGGAAATGTCATTTTGGGGGATGACCAAGTGGCCTCCCATAGAAGGTTGGCTGCTCATAAGAGTGCCTGTACATAGCAGGTTCTAAGTTATACATCTTGCAATCACTGCCCTACCGAAGCCTCGGAATAATGCCATTTAACCACTTTAATACTGCTAAAAAATGCTAACTCTTTTATCAGCCATTCTCGTGAACTGGCAAATTCACAAACTCTCCAAATATTATGGCCATTTCTAGGAATGCCAGTTTTTACTTAGGAATGGTAGATTCCTTAACTTTTCAATCCTGTGGATGGGTATGCCTTCAAAGTTTTTTTAGTTCTACCCCTGCTACCAGGTATACTGGTACTGGATTCACCAGTCCACCTTCAAATATTTAACCCTTTCAATGCGGGGACCGACTTAGACCTCAGATTATGTAGTCTCAAGTCGGTTTGCGCACTGAAAGAATTTAAGATTTTTAATAACATAGGTATTCAAATGAAATGCAAAGAGCTAACTAAGACATTTATGATGATTTTAAATTGAAAAAAAGCCATTTGTCTCTTGGTTTATATAAAAATATTTCAGCGCTTCAAGGGTGAATAATAATAGACATTTCCAAATTGAGTTATTTGATTTACTGAGCATTACAATGACATTATTTGCATTGTACACTTGGATGCTCAGAAACTCTTCCTGGGTTTTACTCTGAATAGGTGGATCTCATGAGATTATAATGTGTGGCAAAAATTAAATGAGAAGCACAAAAACACCTTCTATATACCATCATCAGTTTTAGTTTTATAGGTACAGCATCCAGATACATTAATGACCGGTTTCGGCCACAGCTGTCAGTTTAGATGTCTATGGGGCCTTCATCACAAAGTGTGTGCAATCTGCCCCATTTAGTCTCTTTGATTAGCACATCATTCATTCATCAAACTTTTTATTCAGCTAAATGTACTGTGATGTAATTAGACTGTGATGTCACAGTATAATTTTTCATTGGACTTAAAGTGAAAATTACATTCATGAGTTACTTAATTCTTTTTGAAGCTTCCAGAACTTTCTTTATATAGTATAGTCACGATCAACAGGCAAAGGGTTAAATTAAAAGCCAATTTCTCCTTCAAATTTTCTTGAAGTGAAAATGCTGAAAATAGCTATAGACATAATTAGCCATGTCAACATGATATTTGTTTTATTGTAGGTTTTGAAGAATAAGAAGGGGATCCCGATCACTCTATGTATTGTATACCAGGCCGTAGCTCGCAGACTTGGGGTGCTGCTACAACCTGTCAATTTCCCGTCTCATTTTCTACTTCGCTGGAAGGAGAATCCAGATGAGAGGTACAACATTAATCTTTCCAGTGCGGGGAACGACTTTAGATGTCAGAATCTGACATCTAAATTCTGACGACTAAAGTCCATCCCTGCACTGTAAGAGTAACACTTTTATAAAGGCCGTAGACCCATAACATAGGTACTCAAATTAAGAGGAAAGAGCTAACTAAGATATTTATAATGATTTCAAATTGAAAAATACCCTTTGGTCTCCATGGTTTATACAAAAATATTTCAGCGCTTTAAGGGTTAAACAATGAGAACAAAGGGTTTTTTTTTTTTAATTTGAAAATCTTTATGAATTTCTTAGTTAGCTCTTTCTGCTTCTTTTGAACACCTGTGTTATGTGTCTATGGCCATTTGAAATATTTTACCCTTTTATTGAGGGGATCGACTATCCTTATGTCGGTCCCCTCGCTGAAAAGAAATCGATTATAATTGATCATGGGTAACACCACTACCCAAATCTGTTCTTTATAGGCCAACAGAATATTCATTTCCATCAGCAAATTTAAAATAAATCTTGACCCTTTGAGCGCTAATTTAAAGGATTTAAATTTTCAATCACTTGAAGTTGTGTCTCTCTACCACGACTCACAACTTCAAGTGTGTGAAAATTACTCATATTTGTTTACTTTGAGACCACAAATTTGCGAATCTTGATGTCTAAACAAGGATTTCACTCTAATAACACTGATTTCATCAGCTAATAAAACAGATAAAAAATGATAATTTTCGCACCTAAGGCATTCAAAGGGTTCACCTTTCCAATGAAATAAGCTACTTTGTGGGCATCTGCTTATATAAGAGCAAACACGAGAAGTTGAGCCAATGTTGAGGTAATGCTGGCCCATTGGCTTCGATGCTGGCCCAGCATTACCCCAGCATCAGTTGATGGTCTTTTGTTTGCTGTTTGTGCTGATGTTTTTGACGTTTTTCAAGCTGACATAATCAGAGCAGCCCCACACAGCAAACACGAGTACCCAATGCTGGGGTAATGCTAGCCCATCATCTGTGATGCTGCCCAGCATTACCCCAGGATCGGCTGATGTTTTTGACGTTTTTCAGGCTGACAGAGTCAGAGCAGCATACTTACATAGACGTGTATAACGGTGGAAAGTTCCTGGCTCGCCATCAGTGTCACACGGTGTGTGATTCAGTGATGATGCCTCACTCCCCCCGACCTGAATCCAACCTTTACGACGTGTGCCAAACAAAAACGGTAAGTTTCTGGTTTGCAATCAGTGTCCCACGGTGTATCCCACTACCAGAATCAAACCTCTAATACAAGTGCCAAACAAAAACGGGAGTTTCTGTCTCACCATCAGTGCCACACGGTGTATCCCACTACCAGAATCAAACCTCTAATACGAGTGCCAAACAAAAACGGTAAGTTCCTGGCTCGCCATCAGCGCCACACGATGTGGGATTCAGTTATATTGTCACACAGTGTAATACCCATGCCCAGAATCCAACCTCTACGACAAGTGCCAAACAAGCAGGCTAGTCGGAGTTTATATATTATTCTTCCACCAGTCTCGGAATCATGTATTTGTTTTCTACATCATCATATAAATCGCATTACATATCATTTTCACGCTTAGTAGAGAATGGGAGGCTTCCACTAAGACAGGATTGTCGCTGGTGTGGAAGAAAAGAATACAGGAAACTTGATGAATTTGAATTGAATGGTATAGAACTGTAAAGGTGGATTATCCAGAATTGGTATTCTTTGATATTTTTAGTATTCGAGCTTGTTGCAGTTTTAAACTCACAGTGACTAAAAATTACAAAATGTGTAATAATCAAATGGAAAATATCAAAGTATTATTTATTATTATATATATTTACCTAGTATATTCAAAATATAGCATACAGTGAGATACTGTACCCCTACCATTCAATCTGTGACTGGTGCTGTTCTGATATACTAGGGGGGGGGGGGGGTGTGAGGTCATTCTGCTAAAGATTAAATAATTGATAAAAAAAATGTGATTGTTATCATCCCCTGAATGTATGTTTAGCTTTTTCAGTGCGAGGATTGACTATAGACTTCAGGTTCTGATGTCTGAAGTTGATCCCCGCACTGAAAGAGTAAAATATTGATAATGGCTGTAGACCCATACCATAGGTATTCAAATTGAGCAGAAAGAGCTAACTAAGACATTTATGATGATTTCAAAATTAAAAAAAAACTTTGATCTCCATGGTTTATACAAAAATATTGTAGTGTTGTAAGGGTTAATATTCAAAATCAAAGAGATATTGTATGCTTAATTTTTTACCCCCTAGAGCTCTGAGGTAGTAAATTCAAATTGTCATCAACTTGAAATTGTGTCTCGCTATTGCGATCCACAACTTCCAAGTGACTAAAAATTAGCTAAATTGGTTAAATTTAAGTCAAATTGTATACGATTTCAGCTGTAGGCCTATGATACACTGCTACGATGCCTGTCTATTTTACTACTACTTTTGTAGTGTGAAAAAAATATTCATTTTAACACTAAAACAGCAGTCACAACATCAAAATTCACCCTCTAATTTTTTTTTAACTTTTGACTTTCGGCTTCGCTTCCTGGGTATTGCATTTTTCTCCCAGGTTACTACAGTACACTTTTCTCCCACCCAATGTTGGCATCTCTGCAGCAAAGCAGATGCGTACTATAAAATCATTATGTACTCCTATTAATGTTGTTTGTCCTTTATGTTCGTAATGTGACCCTTAAAAGTCCTTGCAAAGTCCTTGAATTTAAGATGAACAAACCCTGACTAACACTTTAACCACTGGTCCTGATTATAGTAGTTTTTTAAATTTTTTGTTAGCACATTAAATACCAGCTTTTGAACAGTTATAGACATCAATCAGCAAAATTTCAAAATAGTTGACCTCCATTTTTTTAAATCTGAATAATTTTCACTCGCTTGAAGTTGTGGATCGCGTCAGCGGAGCACAACTTCAAATGGAGGAAAATTCAATTAAATAACTTGGTGGTTTACCCATACAGCCCGGGGTTGACATTAGACTTCAGATTCTGACGTCTAAATTAGATCCCCGTGCTGTAAGAGTTGAAATATTTTCAATGGTCGTAGGCCCATAACATAGGTATTTAAATGAATCAAAAAGACATATATAATGATTTAAAATTGAAAAAACCTTTGATCTCCATGGTTTATATGAAAGTTTTCCAGCACTTTTAGTGTTAAAGGGTATGATATATGAGCCATGATTGCAGGTTTTGCAGAGGATGGTGCGTAATTTGCTGCACATCGGTCGTCAGCAGGTTGCTGGTGGTGACACCTGGTTGCTGAGGCACTCTCTAGAGCTGTCGTTACTCCTGGGTCCGAACGAGTCGTCTCACGAGCGACTCATGCTCATTCAGCTCTACATTCATCAGGGAATCAACCTTAGTCAGGTATAATATACACCTGGTGTACGTGTATGTAGAGTTGTATTGAGCATGAGTCGTCTCACGAGCGACTCATGCTCATACAGCTCTATATCCATCAGGGAATCAACCTTAGTGAGTTATAATATACACCTGATGTACGTGTATGTAGAGTTGTATTGAGCATGAGTCGTCTCACGAGCGACTCATGCTCATACAGCTCTATATCCATCAGGGACTCAACCTTAGTCAGTTATAATATACACCTGGTGTACGTGTATGTAAGGTTGACTTGTATAGAGCATGAGTCGTCTCACGAGCGACTCATGCTCATACAGCTCCACATCCATCAGGGAACTAATCTCACGCAAGTATAATATACAATATTTCGGTGCTGGAAAAATATTCGAGACACATTCGAGATCTTAGACGCACTCGAATTCATTTAAAATAAAGCTACTGCAATTTCTATAGCCGATGCTCTAGTGAGCAGTCGCCTTGACTACTGTAATTTGTTGCTGTTCAGTTGTTCTGAAAAATATAAAACAAGTTTGCAGCGTGTACAGAATTGCCTTGCTCGAATAGTAGCCAGGTCAAGTAGGCTTTCAGATTCTAGGCCCTTGCTCAAATCACTGCATTGGTTGCCTATTAAATCACGTATTAAATTTAAACTGAACCTTCTGACATATAAAGCACTATTTATGGGTACTCAATCATATCTCAGTGATTTATTACATTTCGAGGAACACAAGCAAACACTGAGATCCAAAAGTACAAAGTTATTATATCCTGGACCGCGGTCAAAAAGAAATAAAGGCCATTCATTGTTCGTGGTTGCCGCACCGCGCTTGTGGAATAAATTGCTTCTTGAAATACGTGAAGCAAAATAAGTCACTATCTTTCGTGAAAATTTAGAAAAAACACATGGGCCTAAGACCTACCACCTTAATCTGAACATCCACCGACTGTCATTATGACAAATTCCTTTTCTGACTATAGACCTCCCCACTGAATACTGATTTTAGTCTACAGCGCCATTGAGTCTCAATATTGTTGAGAGATACTGGCACTAAAGAAGTCATTATACTTACTTACATGGCAATGCGGTTTAGCTTTAGTTTAACCCTTGTCCTGCTAGTCCCGTATATACGGGGTTAAGGATGTTTTAGATCAATAAAAAGATCATTTAATTTGATGAAATAATTTTTAGAAGTTGCTTATTGGATCCGATAATTTAATATTGGACATGTCTATTTTTCATAAATAGTAATATTTTTTGTCATTTAAAGCTGAGAATTGCGTTAGCAATTCCAGCTTCAAATATCGAAAAATACAATTAAAACAATTCAGGAGGACTAGGGTTAAGTAGTTATTGTGCATATTTTAAACACCTTGTGCTCGTTTTAGTACGTGTATATACCTGCAAGTTTGATTTTAGGTTTTCATCTCATATAGATTTTCATTTAATTTTACAAATCTATTCCTGTTGTATATGTACATACCATATTATTCTAATAATCTCTCGGGGCATTAATCACCACCGAAGCTACAGGGAGGGCGGGTGCTTATTAGAGTAGTTTTGGAAAAAAATTGTGAAGTATTGGTATCCGGGTACATGTCCCTAGACAGGACAATCATCTACAATATTCTAGAAAAAAACATAGACACATCATCTTGGCAGTCAGTTTAAGCAGATACAACTTAAGTACGAAGTAAATAAAGCACCAGACTGTGTGCACATCTGAAATGTGTGTCATGGCGTGAAGGCCATACAATATCCATACACGCTGTGGAGTACATCAGCATCAAGCCGTAAACGTAAGCATTAGGGCCGGATCTAGGCGGATTGACCCAATTCAGTTATGCTATATTGGCCTAAATGGGGCCAGCTAAAGGTTTAAACCCTACAGCGCGGGGATCGACTTTAGAATCCCATCAGATTCTGACGACTAAAGTCGATCCCGCACGGCTAGAATAAATATATTTGTAATGGTCGTAGACCCATAACATAGGTATTCAAATGAATCAAAAAGAGCTAACTAAGACATTTATTATGATATCAGATCTAAAAAAACCCTTTGATTTTCATGGTTTATGCAAAAATAATTCAGCGCTTTAAGGGTTAAGATAATAATACAGCTTTGCAGTGACTAGTGGCATTCAGACAGTTAATCCCATGGGAGTCTAATGAACACAAAACATCTATTTGCAATTCAGTTTGCACATTTATTCAAATACCACTGACCCATAGTTTTCACACATGTCTCTATTTTTTAGCTATGCTTAGTTTACACGTAACTGTCAACGATCCACAAACAAATCATTTCTAATATTTTAAAATAAAGCATTTGAAAGTAAACTAAAGAAAAGTTTGGCCACACTAAAACTGTGACTGGTGAGTGACTCTGAAGTTAGAGAGAGGTTGACGATAATTAGAGTGCTTAGTGATCGCTGATTTTGTCTCCAAATCAGGGGGGTGGCCATTTATTGGAATATGGGTGTTTTTTAGAATAAATATGGTATATATTTTTTACTGTCTATTTTAATGATGCATAAGTTTACATAGACATCAACAACTATCTATCTATCCACCTATCTATCTACAACTGGACACAACATAAATCAAATTTTTGAAATATTATTGACTAGGTGGTGATATTTTTTTTCCAGCTTTGACTTCCTTTTCAGTATTTTCATTCATGTATAAATATTTCTCTGATCAATTTTAATTTTGATTAGCAAATGGCAAAAATTGCATAGCTTTTCACCACACGATAGTCAGCAAAATTTCCTCTGCACAATTATATTAAACGGCCTCTGGCTCTGTCAAGAGATAATAGCCTCAGACCAATTATTTTGTACTCTAGCATAATGATGTCTACAGTAAACTGATAATCGTGACCCTCTGCTGCAACCAACAGATCATCGAGTGCGTAACTCAAGCCGGCTTCCATCACTAAATACATATTGTCCCTGTGAAGATTTTTTTTTTAATTTGACAAATTTCATGCTATGAAGTACCTGATTGGCATATTAGTTTATTATAAGACATAGATAAAACACAATTTTTTTTCCATAATTAAGGACCAAATAATATTGAAGGTTAGTTGGACCTGAATTTTTTGTATATGAATATAAGATTAATCTTGCTGAGATATTGCTTTTTATCGGTGAAATAAATGATATAAGGATGTGACCGTCTGCTCCCCCACGAGTTACTTTGTTGTACTCATAGCTATAATTTTTAGGTTTATGACAATTGTACAGTATCTCCTGTGCCGTGGGTTACTTTGTTTTAATCAGGTATGGGTCCAGTCGTTCATAAAATGCCGCCTGTTTATAAACGACCGTGCGTTCATAAGCACTCGCAGCACACTTTCGGTCGGCCAATAAGGCTGGTTAACTGTACATTTTATTCCAAAATATCAGGCATTTTCTCTTCCTTATACCACATTTAGTATGCTGTATCAATTGACACAACACATCTCTACTTAGTAATGCACTTGGTAAGCAAAATCTGTGAAATACGATGCTTTAATTGGTAAAAATCGCCAGGAATAGGTTTGCTGACCACTGACCCCCACCTCCTTAAAGTGACATTGTTAAAAAATGTATACATTTCCTGTACAATCTGCTATAGCTATAGTGATGAGCAATTTGTATGCATAATTTGCATTTTCCATGTGTCATCTGTTTTGTACACACGATTTAGTGCACAAAACAGAGATACAATCCCGGAGTTAGGTGATTCACCTCACTTCCTAGGTAAGGTATACAGAGATTCACCCTGTGTAAACAACATAAATGTGGATTATTATAGTTTTAACTAAACTGCTTCTTTATATTGCAAATACATGTGAAGTTATGCACTGTAATTCCCAATTTTATGGGGCTGGTCCCTTTGCTATGTAAGTGAGCAAGGCTGACTATTTATAAACGCCCGGGTGTTTATAAACACGCGTTGGAAATGCGCTGCGAGTGGTTATAAATGCATGGCCGTTCATAAACAGGCGGCCATTTATAAATTGCTGGACCTGTACCTGTTAACATAGAGCTCAAGATTTCTGCACATATGGAAAGTCATGGAACTTAGAAAATTGACTTTGTCCACATGAACATGATGATTTATCTCATTATTATCTATGTACATAATGTATGTCTGAGTTCATCTGCACACGGTTTACAGCCAATAAGAGGAGCGAATATAAACTGTTTCTCAGATACTAATGTAGTCTACAAAATAGATGCCCACAACTTTTGTAACTGATGTAGTTTAATTTATTGTGAAATCAATCATGGGGAATGCAAAAAATTAATGGAAAAAATATAGGAATATCATACAATTTGAAAAAGGATGATGTGTAGGTTTGTGATATGATCCCGTCCCATGTTGTAGGCTCGTGATATGATCCCGGCCCATGTTGTAGGCTCGTGATATGATTGCGTCCCATGTTGTAGGTTCATTATATGATGCTGTCCCGTCCCATGTTTTAGATTCGTGATATGATCCCCTCCCATGTTGTAGGTTCGTTATATGATCCCGTCCCAAGTTGTAGGTTCATTATATGAAGCTTTCTCATCCCATGTTGTAGATTCGTGATATGATGCCGTCCCATGTTGTAGGCTCGTGATATGATGCCGTGCCATGTTGTTGGTTTGTTATATGAACCCCGTCCCATGTTGTAGGTTCATTATATGATGCTTTCTCATCCCATGTTGTAGATTCGTGACATGATCCCGTCCCTTGTTGTAGGCTCGTGATATGATCCCGTCCCATGTTGTAGGCTCGTGATATGATTGCGTCCCATGTTGTAGGTTCATTATATGAAGCTTTCTCATCCCATGTTGTAGATTCGTGACATGATCCTGTCCCTTGTTGTAGGCTCGTGATATGATCCCGTCCCATGTTGTACGCTCGTGATATGATTGCGTCCCATGTTGTAGGTTCATTATATGATGCTGTCTCGTCTCATGTTTTAGATTCGTGATATGATCCCCTCCGATGTTGTAGGTTCGTTATATGATCCCGTCCCATGTTGTAGGTTCATTATATGATGCTTTTTCATCCCATGTTGTAGATTCGTGATTTGATCCCCTCCCATGTTGTAGGTTCGTTATATGATCCCGTCCTATGTTGTAGGTTCATTATATGATGCTTTCTCATCCCATGTTGTAGATTTGTGATATGATGCCGTCCCATGTTGTAGGTTCGTGATATGATGCCGTCCCATGTTGTAGATTCATCATATGATTCTTTCTCGTCCCATTCGTGATATGATCCCGTCCCATCTTGTAGACTGTTCATTATATGATGCTTTCCCGTCCCATGTTGTAGGTACGTGATATGATGCAGGCTCTCCCGTCCCATGAGTTGCCCCCGGGACCGGTCACTTTACTGCTGGACCGCACACAATCACTGATAGAAGAGCAGCGTAACACAGACTACTCCAAGGTGAGGGGTATGCATGTACATACAACTAGACATATAGTATAACATGGGCAGCCTCCTATGGGAGGTCACTTGGACACTTTCCAAAATGGCATTTTTAATACAAATAAACTAGCAGCCACCTGTCTTGAAAAGCCATTTATATATACATATATATGTAATTATTAATTATGTCAAAATTTTGACAAATAGGTTTTCTTAATATCTCAAAGTTAAGCCTTACTTAAAAAAATTATATTTAGTTAACAAGCTAACTTTTATAAAGAAAGATGTCAATTTAAGCCCCAATTTTTTCAGTTACGGAAATCTCGTTAAATTATCGTGTAAACATGCTGATGCATGATGATAAACACGATTCATATTTTGATTTGAAAGTCACCCACTGATTCAACGTCGCTACAACGCCATATGCCCAGTGGATGACTTTCTGACTTCAGAAGAAAGCATATAGACTGTCAGAAAGATATTTATCAATTACAGGATGAAAATGTCTTATTTATTTAAAAGTGACATGTATAATTTTGTGTTTTAGATAACACCCAAGAGACGAGCGGAGAATCCTGATGTGGATTTTACAGTTGGTATGGTAATGGTTCATAGGAGGTGGGTTGAATCTCAAAGGGTGCATCCAGCGATCCAGGGTTGCATCCATGGGTGCATCCAGGGGTGCATCCAGGGATCATCCAGGGGTGCATCCATCGGATCATGTTCGTTTGTCTGTCTGTCTGCCCTTCCCTAGGAATAATTAAAAAGTAATAAGCAGATTTGCATCAAGCTTTATCCGGATCTGACCGAATCAGATCCGGATTAACAAGAAACTTTTAACCCTTACAACACTGAAATATTGTTGTATAAACCATGGAGACCAAAAGGTATTTTTAATTTGAGATCATCATAAATGTCTTAGTTAGCTCTTTCTGCTTCATTTGAATACCCATGTTATAGGTCTATGGCCATTATAAATATTTTAATTTTTACAGTGCGGGGATCAACCTTAGACGTCAGATTCTGCCGACTAAAGTCGGTCCCCGCACTGAGGGGGTTATTGGAGATTTCACGGGCCAAGGATCAATCCATTAAATCTTGAAGATGTTACAGATTCTAGGATCCAGATTAAGATCATTAATGTTGGCGGAGGTTGGCAATCTCTGACTGACTTTGAGGTTTGCAGTCTCTGACTGACTGTCTAGTTATAAATGTGTCGTTTTTATTCAGAGAATCGCTCATATCTCAATTAACGCCCACCCCCTGATCTGAAAATAAAACCCACAATCAGGTACACATTAAAAAACTACTCTAATAAACGCCCATCCCCTGTAATTTCAAGGGGTATTCTAATAAGCGCCCAATAATTTATAATGTGTCATTTATTCCAGATATAGTTTGAAGTGTGTGATTTCTTTCAAGTAGAAATATAATGTGTGTCATGTCTTTCAGATAAAATTATAAGTGTGGCATTTTTTAAAGGATAATTATAACTTTTGCCATATCGTCCAGATATAGTTAAAAATATGTTATATATTCTAGATATAATTTATAAGTGCTTCATTTTTTCCATGTTTAATTATAAATTTGTGATCGCGGGCTTGGATGAGAAAGTTTGTCATGTATTCTTGATATACATTTTAATTATAAATGTGTCATTCCAGATATATTATAAGTGTGTGATCACGGGCTGGGATGAGAAAGTGTATCATGTATTCTTGATATAATTATAAATGTGTCATTTCAGATATTATTATAAGTGTGTGATCGTGTATTCTTGATATAATTATAAATGTCTCATGTCTTTCAGATATAATTATAAGTGTGTGATCGCGGGCTGGGATGAGAAATGTGAAGCGTCAGACGAGTGGGTTTTACAGATGGGTGTCCACCTGCTTGAGAAAAAAGACGATCAGCCATTTTATAATGTTCTCGTAGATGACGGTTCAACTAGATATGCCGCTCAAGGTTTGTTGTTCAGGACCCAGTTCAGCTTTAACCCTGAAAGCACAAAGATATTTTCGTATAAACCATGGAGACCAAAGGGTTTTTTTCAATTTGAAATCATATAAATGTTTCAGTTAGCTCTTTCTGATTCATTTGAATATCTATGTTATGGGTCTACAGCCAATATATATTTTTTTACTCTTATAATGCGGGGATCAACTTTAGATGTCAGAATCTGACTTCTACAGGCGTCAGATTCTGACGTCCTTAAAATTGATTTTTTTTACCCCGAATATTTTTTAAGCTACTGGTTTATAACAGTGATCATTCCTAGATGTCAAGTATCACACAATGCTTTTGTATACAACCATTTATGTGGACTTAAACCTGTTTTAAGTGATCGGCGGCCATTTAGGGTGGCCATCTTGGATTTTTCACTCACCAGGGGGAGTTGTCATAGCGACCACTTTGTAGCCCAGGACCCACTGAAACTAAATATATATGGTTTTACATGTTTTTTGACAAGAAAAACATAGCCAAATCACTTTGAATCTAAATATATATGGTTTTACATGTTTTTTGACAAGAAAAACATAGCCATATCACTCTGAATCTAAAAAGTCATTTTTCATCAAAAATGCCTGACATTGTACAGACACAGCTGCCCAAATCTTGGACATAGCTAGGGTTAAACATCAGGATTTGAAAATTAAATTAAATTAAACGAATATGAGTAGTTTTCACCCATTTGAAGTTGTATCTCGCAGCCCACAACTTCATGTCGGTAAAATTTACATGAGATAACTTAGCGCTTTGAGGGTTTAAGTGGTAATCGCTTCTACGTAATTTACACTCTCACACCATCAGATCCTGATGGACATAAGGAATTAATAATCAACTAAGTAAATAATCAACTAACAAACTGTTTCATCAAATTTAATGATATCTCATTTGATATAAAACATGCCTGAAATGTATGTACATGTATACAATTCCAGTATCACAGGGGTTAAGGTGATTTATATTGAATAAAGAAAATTTCTTTGTAAAATTTTTCACCTGATATCTTTAAATAAAACATTCTGAATTTAAGTTTCAGCTCAACAAAGCTTGTACTATGATGTTGATCACACGATTTGAAATTGCAAAGATTGAGAATGTTAAATATATTTTAATGCCACAATGGTCTTTTATAAGATGAATTGTGCTGTTTTAATAGTCCTCCATAACTTCTTCAGAAAAAGAACTGTACTTTTTTACAAAAACACATTTTTATTCTGTTTTATTTTTTATGTTTGACTGGTTTACTATACCTAAAAAAGTATATAAAAAAATCAATCCTTTTGCTGCTCAATTCTTATTTTTTTACGCAATTTCCAGCTTCAAATGAATGAGAAATAATATTTTTATGAAAATGAGCATCTCCCAAATTGAATTATTTGACTAACTAAGAAATGTTACAAATTTTAGTAGTATTTTATTTAGTTAGAAATTTGCTTGAAAACCTATATAATTATACAGTCCTAGCAGCACAAGGGTTATTTTAATATAAATTAGTATTTAAACCATTATTATTAACCTTATTTTCTCATATGTTTCTTTTTGACAGAGAATATAGACATTCACCCGGAACCAACAATGATCAAACACAAAGAAATCGGCAGATATTTTGATGAGTTTGCGAGCAACCATTTCATCTGCAACGTTCAGAACGCAGAGAAATACCCTGACGATGCTGAAGCCCTGGCTCGCATTCTGGAGGAGAGCTATTCGAATACGTAGAAGCACTTTTTGAAAAACAAAGAATGCTATCCTTATTGCATATGGATGGATGTGTGGGAGGGGGGATGATTTTTGTTGGTATTGATAAAGGAATGTTTGACAATCCCTATGGCATTAATAGGATACCTAGCACCTAGTGTGTCATTTACTCTTACAGTGCAAGTCGTCAGAATCTGACGTTTACAGATGACTAAGGTAAACGTCAGATTCTGACGACTAAAGTCGATCCGCACTGTATGAGTAAACATATTTATAATGGCCTTAGACCCATAACATAGGTGTTCAAATGAAGCGGAAAGAGCTAACTGAAACATTTATGATGATTTTGAATTTAAAAGACCCTTTGGTCTCCTTGGTTTATACAAAAAATTATTCAGTGCTTCAAAGGTTAATACCTCTCGAATGAGCAGCATTTATGACACTCTGGGTGCTAGAGGTCAATATGACACTCTGGGTGCTAGAGGTCAATATGACACTGGGTGCTAGAGGTCAATATGACACTCTTGGTGCTAGAGGTCATTATGACACTCTGGATGCTAGAGGTCAATACGTTATAAGTACATAATTATGTATGTAACCCTCAGGGCTTATTAACCCTTTGATTTAGTCTCAAATTATGCAATATGACTCATTTTCAACCACTTGAGGTTGTGGATTGCAGTAGCGAGACAAGCTCAAGTGGTTGAAAATTTAAATAATGAATAATTTGTAGAAATGTGTACTTACTCACTGGGAAGGATGAGGTAAAAATGCACTTGCTCAAGCAAAACACTTCCCGCCCAACAACAAATTCAAGACATCACTAGATATATTTGAATTAATGTTATAAATACTAGAGAGAATCAACGAGACTGCCTGGTGCAGTGTTCTCTCTCCCCGGCAAACAGAACTGTCACATTTTATAAGCCATGAACCCTGTAGAATTGTCCCGGGCATCACATTTTATAAGTCATCAACCCTTGTCCAAGACGGTAGCCCACTGTAATTAAAAATGATGATCATTGGATGCTGAAATAGGTTATCAATAAAAAAAAAATATTATACTGTAGATCTGGTAATTTTTGCGTGTTTGAATTCTCAGGAAGTTTAGAATTCGAAAATTTTCATTTTTCTTTCATAGCACAATTATAATATTCATTTTCGAGAGATTCTAGAATTCTGGAATTTGCCCTCCTCACGAAAATTAAACTCGTGCAAATATTATCAGATCTACAGTATATCTATGGAGGCTGGTTTTGTAGTGTACATATAACGGTATATAAATTTATATATAATTCTAGATGAAGCTATTGCCCTCCACTTGCATTGTGACTTGAAAAGTATCAATCATGCAGACTTAGCCAATATTTCACTTACCTTATATTTTTCAATTTGCAATAAGGCCAAACATTTTTTATTAAATGTTTTACGGGCAGAATTTATGAAAAGAATGTTGTGATTCAGAATAAAAATAAAATTCTGTTTTATTTTTTTGTTTGTCACACCAAAATAATGTCTGGATTTAAATTATGACAATTATATCATTTTTGCTCATGTGAACGCACATTGCCGATGTATGTTGTATACACACCCCCACCGGAAACATGTGAGCCCAATGAAAAAATAATTTATTTCCGCGTGGAAAAAAAATCCCTAAAATATTTAAAATACAGGGCAAAATTTGTCTGTAAATGTTTGTATCACAATGTATATCATTGTGTGTAATCTTCTATGGTAAAAGTTCTATGGTAAAAAATAAACTATTGCATCGCAGTCGAGATCTAAAAGGGTCGTGAAACGCAATGCGATACCAGTTAACCCATTACCCACCAAGTTTATCCCTTAAAGCGCTGAAATTTTTTATGAAAACCTTGGAAGCCAAAAGGTTTTTTTCATTTGAAATCATCATAACTGTCTTAGTTTGCTCTTCCCGATTCATTTGAATACCAATTTTATTGGTCTATGGCTATTAGAAATATTTTTAATCTTGCACACCGGGGATGGACGTCTATTCCCGCTCTGTAAAGGTTAAATTTTCACCAGCCGGAACTTGTGTCTCGCCACCACCACTCACAAAGTGACTAAAAAATTATTTTGTATTTAATTTGAGACCAAATATTTCCAAAGCTTATTGTTGAAACACTCATTCCCAATATGGAAATAATAGTGATTTAACCGGCTAATAAAACAGATTAAAAACAACTATAGTTGGGTTTATTTTTTTATTTAATTTGAGACCAAGTATTTCCAAATTGTATTGTTGAAACACTCATTCCTAATATGGGAATAATAGTGATTTAACCGGCTAATAAAACAGATTTAAAACGACTATAGTTGGGTTTATTTATGCTCCGAAATATTGTAAATACTGTGTATAGGTGTGATGAGCATTTTGTGCTGCTGTATTCCCCGTTACTATCACAATAGGTTATAGCTTATTATTATTACAATAGTATGACAATTATAAACCATAATCATGGTAAATTTGTTTAGCCGATCATATCACAGTTATTGGTAATAACATGAGTGTTTAAACATCAAGATTTGAAATTGTTTGGTCTCATATTTAACAAATATGGGTAATTTCCAATCACTTGAAGTTGTGGGTCGCGGTAGCGAGACACAACTTCAAGTGGGTGAAAATTCAAATTAGTTAATTTAGCCTGTTAACTCTTTCAGTGCAGAGACCGTCTTTATACGTCAGATTCTGACATATAAATTCTGAGTATAAATTCTGACAACGTGGCTTAAGACGGGTAACCCTTTAAGTGCAAAAGTCGTTTTTTATCTGTTAATAGCAAATTGAAGCAGTGTCTTATTATCACAGGCTTACTGGGATGTGGTTTGAATAACTATCAGTGATTGACAGTTATGTCGTCTAATAGCCCTTTCAGCGCGGGGACCGTCTTTATACGTCAGAATCTGACGTTATTAACCGTTGTGCTGCTGGAGCCGTATATATCCGGTTTGGAGTAAGTTTCAGGGGAAATAAAATGACACTGAAATCCATACCATAGTTTGTGATAGATGCTCAGTTAATCGAAATGGTAATTTTCTCACATGTTTATTTTCCATAAATAGTCATATTTTTCGTCATTTGAAGCTGGAAATTGCGTTAGCAATTCCAGCTTCAAATGACGAAAAATACAATTGAAACAATTCAGCAGGACATGGGTTAAGACAGTCCCTGTACTGAAAGAATTAAAATATTTCTAATGGCCGTAGACCAATAACATAGGTATTCAAATGAAGCGGAAAGAACCAACTAAGACATGAAATAAACCCTTTGGTCTCCATGATTTATACAAAATTATTTCAGCGTTGTAAGGGTTAACGCCAAATTATTCAATTCGAATTTTCACCCACTTGAAGTTGTGTCTCGCTGACGCGATCCACATCTTCAAGTGAATGACAATTATTCAGATTTGACAAAATAGAGGTCAACAAATTTCAAATCTTGCTGATTAATGTCACTTTTTATCTTTAACATGTTTGAAAACTGATATGTAATGTGCTAATAAAAAATGTAAAAAACGAATATGGACGGCACCAGCGGTTAAAGGGTTAAGCTGATCGTGTGAGAAAATACAGACACTGTACATTTTGTGTGTGATATAGAAAATACAGCACTGTACATTTTGTGTGTGATATAGAAAATACAGCACATGTTCATAAAGCTCACACCTTATTTCTCCAACAAATGAACACTGTTTGCATATCTTGACCCTAATCCTGCTGAGTTAATTGATTTAAATTTTCGCTGTGGATTGTACATGTTACCTGTAGGTTGTACATGTTATCGCGACCCACAACTTAGGGTTAAGTGGCTGAAAATTACTCATATTTGTTTAATTTGATCACAAATATTTGCAAACCTTTAGTGTGTCTAGACACTCATTTCATTCCCAATAACAGTGATTTGGTTGACTAATAAAACAGATTAAAAACGACAGTAGTCGTGACCAGCAGGATGAGGGTTAAAACGACAATAGTCGTGACCAGCAGGATGAGGGTTAATATATTTTGTTGTGAATCATGACAGTTAATTTCGCCAACTTTTGTTTTTATTTTGTTGTATTTATTTCTTCAACACCAGTATAACATTGGTGTTTCTATTTTGTAAAATGTTTTTTTTAGAACATTCTTTCCCCCCGCCAGTGGAATTTTAGTCCTGCCAGGATTCTGTCCGGCGTCATGTTTTCTTGTGGGCGCAAAAACTCAAAAACTGCTGGTGATTTTTTTTAAATTCTAACATGACATTCCTAGCAACATGGGGATGTGCAAGTGATTTTTTAAATATGCTATAAAAATTCAAAATGGCCGCCAGAGATCAACTCCAAAAAATTTGTGGGCGCAAAAACTCTAAAAAATCTTAAAGTCACATTCCCCACCATATGGAGGTCTACAGGTGACATTTTTGAGGTTTTACTGTTATTTAAAATGGCGGCCACGGACCAACTTCAATTTTTTAGGGGGCGCAAAAACTCAAAAAATTAGTTTGGTCAATTTTTTTCAATTTTAACATCACATTCCCAGCAACATGTGGATGTGCAATTGATTTTTTAAAGATGCTACCAAACTTCAAATTGGCCACCAGAAGTAAACTACAACATTTTTTGTGGATGCAAAAACTTTAATATGGAGATGTGCAGGTGATTTTTTTAAGGTTTTGATGAAATTCAAAATGGCCGCCACAGATCAATTTCAATTTTTTTGAGGTCGTAAAAACTTAAGTCGTAAATTATTTTAATTTTACAATCACATTACCCACGAGATGTGCATGTGATTTCAAGGTTCTACAGAAATTCAAAATGGCCACCATGACTGAACTTCATATTGTTTGTGGGCACAAAAACTTAAAAATTAACGTCAGAAATAATGTATAGGTGATTTTACTGAAATTTAAAATGGCCACCACAAGTCGACTTTTAAATATTTGTGACCGAAAAAAACACTAACCTAATTTATGGTGGGGGATGATATAGGACTTCAGTCCTCTTGTTTCAATTGTTTAGCCCGAATTATCTAAAAATGATTTGTCTAGAAAGATAGATGTAAGTGGTCTATACAGTTTTGCAAATCATTGATTTTGTAAATTTAGAAATTTAAAATGGTTATTTTTTTGCCACAATTACTAGCTGGTCTCTACGATTCTGCTCTGTTATGTATTTGTAAGGTCAGGCATTTTTATAATATGGTCATGGTGAATTTAATCAGAATACAAAACCTGGAATAAATGTACTTTTGAGAATAAATATACATTGACGGATTCTGTACTTGAAAATACTAAAATACTGAAGTTTCCACAGCATCTGGGGAACTATACAAATTTGAATTTATTTTCAAATGAATAAATCAATGAGTCTCAGCTCTAAAACATAAAAAAATATCTGGCCTAATTCCACACTATATGGGCCTAGGCCTATACCAGACCTATAGTTAACAGAGCTGCAATGATTTCATAATACAATATAAATTGACTGATTCTGTACTTGAAACTACTAAAATACTGCAGTTTCCACAGCATCTGGGGATTATAAAAAAATAAATTTTATTTTGAAAATGGATAAATCAATAAGAGCTCTGAAACATAAAATAAAAAAATGTCTGGTTTAATTCCACACTATGTATACCAGACCTATAGTTAACAGAGCTGCAATGATTTCATAATACAATATACATTGACAGATTCTGTACTTGAAACCCTTAAAATACTGCAGTTTCCACAGCATCTGGGAAACTATAAAAAATTGAATTTTATTTTCAAAATGGATGAATCAATGAGACCTCTAAAACATAAAATAAAAAAATGTCTGGCCTGATTCCACACTATGTATACCAGACCAATTAACAGAGCTGCAATGATTTCATATACAATTTTTAACCCTAAGGCCACTATGTTTTTTTTCTCTGTTTTAGATGAGCGCGCACATTTGATTTAGGCAGCGCATTACCAAAAAAAAAACATGTGTTTTTTTTCTGCCCAGCACGCGCATTAGCTTGTTGCCGATTTCTGAGAAAAAACAGTTAATTTCTGAAGATGAAAAAAACAAGTTTATTTCAAAAGATAAAAAAAACATTTTTCCAACTATGTTTTTTTGCTTGTTTTTTTGTCGCCCTCATTAACTTTTTGTCAAATAGATCAAAAGTTTTTTTTATTTAGTTGCTCTCATTAACTTTTCTAGAAATTTGTCCAATGTTTTTTTTTTATTTCGTCGCCCTCATTAACTTTTCCAAAAATATGTTCAATGTTTTTTTTTCTTAAATGTTTTTTTTACCGCCCTCCCTCATTTTGGATTTCTTCTGATCTAAAACAGAGAAATTAAACATAGTGGCCTAATTCCTGCAGAATTGTTTGCTTCTATTTTTTATTAATTTTAATATTTTAATATGCATATTTATTAAAAATAGGCATATGTGTAATATTGTATTATTGTATTAACTAAACATCTACCAAAAATTATTTTATTAAATTTTATGATACAATTGCCTAAGGTCAGACTATAGTCATTGTACCTTTATTGAAGTACATAGTAATTATAGTCCTGCATCGCTCAATTTCCACAATGTTTTTTGGAAATATGAAAGTTGTGAAAAGAAGTTATACTTTTGTAATTATGAAAATAAATAAATGTATATGATGATTGTCAAGATGTAGGTTATATTATACCTATCTTGCGATATTTCAGGTCATTATATTTGACATGTATATAATTTAAAAGATAAATAAATGCAATAGTGCTGAAAAACTAGATATTTAGTTATTTTTTAAACATTCGACTTTTAGTTTTTTTTAAACATTTGATTTTTATAGTTCAGCTTTGCATGTTCGATATAAATAGCTTACGTAGATAACTGTTATCTCTTGGAAAATAAATGTCCTATTCATAATTTTTTACAGCATAAAAAGTAAAGATTTTGAATATCTTTAATTGCCGGTGTACAGTTAATATGATGAATTCAATATGCACATCCTATCCTCAAATCAGTAGTGCCAACTTGAGTAGACATTTGTGATGATTTCGGAATGATCAAAACCCTTTGGTCTTCATGATTTATGCAAAATTAATTGAGCGTTTAATTAAGGGTTAAGTGGGTGAACATTTAAATTTAGCGCTTTACAGGTTAATGTTTTCAGGAATAAATATAACTGGCAATAGGTCTATGAAATAGAAATTCTAAGAAATAACAATTTATGACTTTTCTAAGTGAAAAACATTTTATCTAATACTAGATCTAGTATCCAATACTAGATCTATTTTCTAATACTGGATCTTATACTAGATCTAGTATCCCGAACACTAGATCTCGTATTTATCAAAATAATCAGGTCTATAGAAATTATAGGTTTAATTCCGTCCATAGAGGCGCGGTAATTAATTAGCCCTATTTCCTTGTGCGTTGCTCGGGTGTGGCTGACCCTCAAGGATTATATAAGTGGTGGCTAATTGCGACCTGCAGTGGTCATTGTGCAGTGGCTGGCGTGTGTGCTTTGTGTGCACCCTGTAATTAAACTACTAACATTGACAGGAACTACTCTCTCGCCTATCAGTTTTTCTTGTAAATTTAGAAAATTAAACGACAGATCATATAATAATGTAATCATTCATTTTATTGTTGACATTTGTACATTTCTTGATATCTTTATCACAATATTAACACATCTAAATAAATAACAACATCCACAACCATGTGTAGGCTATATATATCACAGTAATCACTTATTGATTAGGAATGTCATATTGTATTTATTCAGAAAAAAATAATCATTAAATATTACTTCTTTTTTTTGTTAAAAACAAGAAGTTTTGATTCGTGCATACATTTCATTTCCATAAATTGTTCTATTTCTTAAGTCACGATGAGAATAACTGTATACAACAGATAGAGCGTATTTGCCCCTTGTTATTACATGTATATATACAGCAGGTGAAAAACAACATGACATCATTCATCTCCGAATACTGCATTACAGTACGGTATCAATGTATCTTTCATCAAGTTCATTGGAAATTGTACAGTTCAATAACTATAGCCAGTTATGTCAGCTTGAATAGAGAAAGTACTGGAAAAGGCATCAATCCAGCACTTAAAGGATGCTCGATTCTGTTTATCAAGTTGTGAAGTCCTTGAATAAAGCATCGTTAACAGTTTCTTTCCACATTAATACGCCTGAATGCTGATGCTCTTCCTCATTCCCACGCATTCTGTTTCATCGATGAACAGTGTGTTGGCTTTGACGGCGATATCCTCCTCAAGCTCTCCATGTCGTCTGACCAGAGCTTTCAGGGCAGCCTCCGACTGTGCTAGTCTCTCCTGCAGGCGAGACACGTTTGTCTCGATCTCGGACACCTCTCCCACCAGGCGGTACTGGACAGGGTCGCGACACAGCTCCACGTTGGGTCTCTGTTCACGGTTGCCGAGGCGAGTGTGAGCGAGCTTCAGGGGGTCCTCCTTGTCAGAGATGCCTTTGCACAACAGGTCACAATTATCCTCCATCTCCTCAATCTGCTTCTTCACCTGAAATTAGAAAAAATGAAGATAAGCAAACCGTGATCATTTGAGTGCGATATGGGAAAATACAGCACTCGTCCAATGAATAATAACTTTAATCATTGGACGAGTATTTCATTTGTGTCGGTCGCTTTAAACCCAAATAACAATTGTATAATAATTTGGACGACATTTGTGTTCACATAAGTTGGATACTTTCAGTCATATTTTTGGTCATTTTCATCATTTGCGTGCCAGCGCTTGGTGGATCAGATGATATGCAAAATGTGTTCATTTGAGTGAGTGCGATATGGGAAAATACAGCACTTATCCAATGAATAAAGTGTGAGGCTTAGGCGAACACTTTATTAGTTTATTCATTGGACATGTGCTATATTTTCCCATATCGCACTCAAATGAATAGCGTTTATGTTTCTCACACAATCAAGTTACACATGCCATAGATTGCAGTTCAAACTACAGCTAGAGTGCGATATGGGCTGATACCAATATATACTTCTCATAGTGAAAATCACTGCGCGGAGTGTGAGAAAATACGTTATTCATGGTTCCAAGAAGCAAAAAGATACGTAGTAAATTGTACTAACTACCAGCTACCACCGATCTAAGACAAGATCATTTTGCCGATGTCTAAGCCTTTTCACTGCCAGGTCTTCAGTATGTGATCAAGGCTTGCCATAGCAGGTAGAAAATTCATAAGTTTTAAAACAATTGTTTCAAGTTAGTACAACTCACTACTTCTTAAAAATGCTTATCGTTACTGATGGAAACTGGATGGAATTTCATGTGATCAGTTGGAATTAATTGTTATAACCAACCAATGGTTGGCTTAACCAACTGATTTACCCTCACAACGTTAAAATGTTTTGGTATTAACCAAAAAATTTTAAAAAAAACCTTTGGTCTGCAAGGTTTAAGTAAAAGTATTCCAGTGCTATAAGAGTTAAGTGGAGGCACATGGTATTCACCTTAGACAGATGGTCTTCCAGTTTTTCCTTTGAAGCTCTTGTCTCGGCGATCCGTTTCTCCAGTGAAATGTCTGTGTTCTCCTTTTGTCTGCGCATATCATTAGCCACAGCCTGCAGAATACCATCGATGTTTGATCGGAGCTGGACAGAGTTCTGGCGCTGTGATTCAGCATCCAAGATATTTTCATCAGAGAAGTCTTCCCATTGCTCGGGAGTAGAAGAGCTGCGATTACACAAGATTAGCATTTCAAAAACATGTAAGCCTACTATACACAATATCAAAATATGTATGCAAACATCTGGATAAATGGCAAATTATTCTGATAATAGCATACATCATAGTTTCATATGCAATGCATGTATTATCATGTATTAACATGATATATTCCAAATAATGCTCGGTTTAATTTTTATCAATTGTGCACAACTAGTCTAAACTGAAAATAATTTTACAATTTCATTGGATGCGCCTTATAACCGCAGCTTGATTTCTAAATTATATCAAGTTAAATTTACATATCAAGTGACTTGTATGGAATAAAGTGGACCTCAATTCCTTACTTTGCAGCTATTTTTGCAGATCCTTCTCTGAATCCAAGACCAGCTGAGTTGTTTCTAAGTTCCGCATTGTGCTCATCAATAGCTCGAGCCGAAAACTTATCTTTGAGGTCTTTCTCCAATCTGTATTTAGCTTTGCGGTTTAACCTAAAAATAATTCAATTTTTATTGCATGCAATTCTTGGTCATTTATTGTGAAGGAATGTAAATTATATGAGACCTAAACACAGGATCTTAACATACATTTTTTATACATACATTTTATTTGCAGACACAAGCGCAGATTAAAGTTGATCCCCGTGCTGTAAAGGTTAAATTGCTGAACATATCTATAGCCGTTTTAGACTTTTTATTTTTTCTCAAACAATAAAATTTGAAAGAGAAATGAACAATACATTTGCTCTTTTAGCATATATTTAGATTCAAATCCGACAAATGTCGGAAATTTTGATCTACTTGTATAGTTGTTGGTGCGCAGTAGCGAGACAACTTACAACATGTGGGTGAAAATTTATGTCCTATAAATTAGAACTTTATGTTTAACAACCAGCTATTTTATTTTATTTTTTATTCACTTTGATGCGACTTTGATGTGAATTGCTGCAATTTCTAACTGAAGGTGTCAATGAAAATTAATTCATTTTTATCTCAATACGGGAGATATGAATTATCCATAACTATAAATGTTTTCCCATCATTTAAAGCTGAGAAATGCATTTAGCATTTCCAGTTTCAAATGGGGAAAAATAGAAGAAAATAAGTCAGCAGGAGAGGGATTTTCCTTCAACTGCCAGTCCCGATTATATTTGCAATGGTTTTTCATTTTTTTATTAGCACATCAAATACCAGATTTTTATACATGTTAAACTTAAAACATGATATCAATCAGCAAGATTTCAAAATCATTAACCCTCCATTTTTGTCAAATCTGAATAATTTGTAGTTGTGGATCACGTCAGCGAGACACAACTTCAGGTGAGCGAAAACTTCAATTGAATAATTTGGCAGTTAAACTGTTAAAAGGTTAAATAGGGCTGTTACCGGAGCTAAATGGTTAAATTAGGCTGTTACCGGAGTTAAAGGGTTAAATTAGGCTGTTACCGGAGTTGTTCAGTGACTTGTTCATTTGTACGTTGAAGTAATGCCAGAGATCCCTGAATCGTCTCCACCTCCTTCAGCAGCTCCCTCTCTGGGTCGTCATGGACTAAATCAATACTTCTCCTATTCTGCCTGAAAATGACAAGTAAAAATATGTTAAGTAGGGCCTAGGACCAATGTGGAGCAAGTTAAAAGGAAAATCAAGGGATGTACATAGCTTAGAAAATTGAATTAGATTGAAAGACTGTCGTAGTCACACCATTTTTTCCACCTTGTTGAAGAATTTATTGATGAAAATTTGTTATATGAAATGAATGAAACAGGAATTCACTGATGTAAATTTAAACATTGATATTTAAAAAAAATTAGAATCTATCCCTCCACTATATTGTCACAAGC
Organism: Flabesymbios commensalis; assembly: GCA_964017125.1. Classification (NCBI taxonomy): domain Eukaryota; kingdom Metazoa; phylum Annelida; class Polychaeta; order Terebellida; family Flabelligeridae; genus Flabesymbios; species Flabesymbios commensalis. The sequence goes on from OZ024903.1 coordinate 107,542,058, forward strand.
AAAAAAAGAAAGAAGAGTGGAAAGTAGTTCCGGTAATCTAGAACGATAAACTATTCAAAGCTTGATTTCGGAATAGAAAATTACGATTCCTCGAAGACCCAGGCTAAAATCATTAAAAATATGTGATTTTATTTTGGCTTCTTAATATGACCTTATGATGTAAACATGTTCATAGACCTACATTTCACTCTTATCATGTATAAGTATAAATGCATGATTTGGTAAAGAACTCATTTAATTTTTTATTTTAATTTTTGAATTGTTTGAAATTATTACCTGTTGGCCAAGCATTGCTGTGCAATATGTAGTGGCTCCTTACATGATTCTATAGATTTTTCTACCCTTGTTTTAAATGCTAATAAATTGTCTATTTCATTGCTGAGGCCATCTAGCTTGTCATCCACTTCCTTCTCCCAGTATTTGATGTCTTCCAATCGTTGATCTGAAAAACAGGAAGTAAATATTTGAGGTTCTAGATTTTATTAAATTTGTTAAGTTATATATTGTAATCTATATTAGTATATATTAATCGATTATAAAATATGCTATATAAATTGAAACTTACCAAATTTTTTGTTGACATCTCTTTGTGTTTTTTCCGTGGTCTTCTGTGTTTCATCCGCCAATCTCTGCGATTCGGCTGCTAGGCGTTCGGCAGCTGCTCTGTCCGCTTCTGCGTTTGCATACTTCATCTGATTGGAAATTGTCCATTCTGGGTGTGTGAATTTTGGAGGTGGTTGTAAAAGCTTGGCCATTCTGATGTTATCTATGGTAAACAAAAAGAATATTAGTTGAGCCATGGTGCACAAATCTAACAATTCACAAATGGTGACCTACAATTGCCATTTGCCTAGAATGCAGTGCCAATGGCAATGTCACAAATGAATTAGTTAGTAAAAAGACACCCTCCACAACATGTTATAGTAGAGGGCGAGACCTTCTAACTAAAGTGAATGAAGTGATGTTATCTGCCCAACTTTCCCTAACTTTTAAAATACTCGATGGAATTTCAACCAGGATCGCATGATTTTTGGCGATTTCTCTTGTCAATTTTGAACCAATTTTATTGAAATTTTGCCAAGCCAAAGGCCATTTTCTATTGATATCCTAACAGCGGTAAAAAAATTCCCAAAATTAAATTCCATATTATATATCAAAAATTAGACCATTTGCCATGTAGCAAAATTTTAAAATTTGTTTTAAAATTTTATGAAAATCGGTTGAGAATTGACTGAGAAATCGGCGAAAAACATGCAATACAAGTTAATCTGATGGCGGGGTAGTCTATAATAAATTTACAAAATTAGCCTAACAATAGTAACATAGACTAGTCGTAGCCCAGCCTAGCCTCTAGGGCCCGGCGGCATAGGCCTAACGGCATAAGATAGGCATAGCCATAGGCATGCTAGCCTAACTTCCTAAGGGAGTAAGGCTAACCAGTTATAGGTCGTACACCCGATATCCCGAACCACGTTTTTCGCCATTTAAAAAATATATTTATAGTAAAAGTCACTTTAAATCTGTCACTTTCGCGTTGCATGTTTTTCGCTCATTGCTCAAGCAATTTTCATCCGATTTTCATGAAATTTGACAAGCGTTAGTTTCTAGTCTTACGGCACCTGCCCTGAAAATTTTAAGGAAAAATATTATGTAGTTTAAAAGTTAGACCATTTAACATGTAGTTTTTGCGAATTATGACGCTCCTCTATAAACCCATTGCACGCTATCAGTTTCACTCACGAAATTCCACTACATGTCAAATGGTCTAACTTTTGAAATATTCATTCCAATTTCACAAGATTTTCAGGGTAGGCACCGGAATAGTTGTAAAGAGTGCTTGCAAAATTACATGGAAATTGATTTAGAATTGACTGAAAAATCAGCGAAAAACACCCAACGCTGGTGGAAGTTGACTGCAACTATAGTGGCAGAGGTTTTTTTTTTACTTCTATTCAACTGACTAACATGTCCGGCGATCTTCACTGCCTTCAGGTATAATTTTTGTTTGAAAATTATTTTAACTTGGGAAGTCCTTTCTTTGCTATGTATACCGATTTTCTCGAATTTCACTTAATATCGCCCACCGCTCTAATGATGAATGACTTGAACGGGTCATCATTATAATTGACAAAGAAAGGATCAGACGATGTAAAGTATTTTTTGCCTAAAAAACGGCAGTAATAGGCGCCGTATGACTTGGTAAGTTGAATGGAGTTGAAAAAAATGAAATTTAGTCACCAAATATTTTTTAAATGACAAAAAACGTGGTTCGCGATATTGGGCGTAGCCTCCATACTATAGTAAAAGTCACTTTAAATCTGTCACTTTAGCGTTGCATGTTTTTCGCTCATTGCTCAAACAATTTTCATCCGATTTTCATGAAATTTGACAAGCGCTTGTTTCTAGTCTTACGGCACCTGCCCTTGAAAATTCAGGGAAAAATATTATGTAGTTTAAAAGTTAGACCATTTGACATGTAGTTTTTGCGAATTATGACGCTCCTCTATCAGTCTATAAACCCATTGCACGCTGTTAGTCCCATCTGTGACCCATTGCATTCTGGGCAGGCCAGAGCAAATTAGGGTCACATGCCCATCCATACTCAAAAGCAACATTTCACAATCGGCTCATTACACAAAAAATACGCAAGATTTGTCAAAACAGCGTCGTAATCGCTGTTTGTTTTTGACCAGCGCGGGGATTTGCGCGCTGGTGCCTTTGATCAGTAGACCGCTCTATGTGAAATGCAAGTCATGATATGAAAATGTTGACTTCCGTTATGATTGGATTCTAGGCCCTCGTTCGCGGGCTAGGAACTATGCTAGCACGCTATCAGTATCAGTATCAGCTTCACTCACAAAATTCCACTACATGTCAAATGGTCTTACTTTTGAAATATTTATTCAAATTTCACGAAATTTTCAGGGTAGGCGCCGGAATAGTTGAAAAGAGTGCTTGCAAAATTTCATGAAAATTGATTTAGAATTGACTGAGAAATCAGCAAAAAACACCCAACGCTGGTGAAAGTTGACTATATATATACCCAAAGGCACATTAAAAGTGATCAACCAGGATCGCATGTTTTTTGCTGATTTCTCGGTCAATTGTCAACCGATTTTCATGAAATTTTGTAACAATCATATTTCAACAGAATCCTAATATCCCTGAAAATTTCGTAAAATTATATATCGTATTTCAAAAGTTAGACCATTTGACATGTAACAAATTGAAATTACGACGTCCCTCTATAAACCCATTAGACTAAATCTGGAATTTTATTAATATTAGAGTCTACATGACAAATGGTCTAACTTTTGAAATTTTAAATATAATTTTGCGAAATTTTTACCGCTGTTAGGATTTGAATAGAAAACGGCCTTTGCAAAATTTCAAGAAAATAGGTTCAGAATTGACGGAGAAATCACCGAAAATCATGCGATCCTGGTTAATTTGACGGCGAGTATAGACTATACCCGCCGTCAGATTAACTTGTATCGCATGTTTTTCGCCGGTTTCTCAGTCAATTCTCAACCGATTTTCATGAAATTTGGTATGGACTATTTGCGAGTCACTCGGCGACTACCGTGAAATTTTCATCAAAAAATATTGTACAGCTAAAAAGTTGGACCATCTGAGTCTGACATGTAATGCAATTCGGGGCTGAAAACAAACTTTAATTTAACCAGTTTAATGGGTTTATAGAGGGACGTCGTAATTTAAAATTTACTACATGTCAAATGGTCTAACTTTTGAACCTCATAATAGTTTTTGATAAAATTTTCACGACAGTCGTCGCATGTCTCGAAAATAGTCCTTGCAAAATTTCATAAAAATCGGTTGAGAATTGAATGAGAAATCGGCGAAAAACATGCGATACAAGTTAATCTGACGGCGGGTATAAAACCTGCTATAAAAAAAAAAAGATTTGTATGACATGCCAAATCACGGGCTAAAAAAGGCTCAGGTTCTGGCGAAACAGACTGTAACAGTGTAAGTGTAACTTAGTGTAACGATACCGAAAAGCTAATTTTTATTTTGAACCGTCTTCCATGTCTTCCACCGCGGACAAACTGTAAACGTTGTATCAATCAACTTTATCGAATATGCCCTTTTAAATTTACTCACAAAATGACCGAAATCCACGGAGCTCAGATTTGTCTTAGCAGACTATAACACTTGAAATATACGGTTAATGATACTTTCACTTACCTAATTATACTGTAGACTCCTATCAGCTTTCAATTACACCACTTTGTGTGATAATTAATCAACGAGAGCGTAGTATTTATGATTTTAGCTGGACAAAATAGACGATACTTCTTAGCAACCAAACATGTCTGAGGTTGTCAAGCGAAATATTTGTCGGCGACTCTCATTGGTTGTTGTCAGGGAAGTGATGACCCCGTTAGAAATATGTCATGTTACGGTCTAGTTCTGAAAGTAGGTCATGTCAGGTCAACCCCCACCCTGTGTGACAGCTGAGCTTGGTGCAAGGACGCGTCTGTACAGAAAGCTGTCAATATCTGTGTATTGTAGCATACAGTGACACTGTCACTGACGAGTCGGCAGATATACTGTGACGGTGGCACGTTCTGACACTGTCAGTTCAATGATATATTCCAGATAGCAGGAGTAAACGCTGAGTTTTAGCCTGGCATCATGGACAAGCCCACGCCAAGTTTCCAGTCACCTTTCTATAGACCAAACTCGCACTTGATGGCAGCAGGTCTAGCACCGTCCCAGAAAAGTTTGAAGGGAATCGTGGCAGGTTAGTTTGTTTGATCACGTGTCATTGGCCGTCTGATCAAAGATCTGTCGTAAACTGGTAAACATTATGCAATAATCTACCTGGAGTCGGACATAATTATATTTATAGTATGCCCGGTTCTGTACATATTACTATAATAATATTGTATTAGGCCTAAATCATGCCAATTCATGCTATGCCCATGGCTATGTTTTTTTATAGTGTTGGCTCACCGTCTTCGACGCTGGCCTAACGTTAACCCATAGTTAACCAGTCATTCGCAACTTTTATCATATTAGCCGTAGCTTAGTCATATACTAATATATGTAGGCCTGAAAGATATAGACTCTATTTTATAGACAGTCTACTGGCGTCACAGCTGAATGTAACATGTTACGCATTTTTATATATTATATGAAGCTTTTTCCGGTAATGATCAGAGCTGGTCTATATCACTTGACCATGGGCCTATAGGTCTAGCTCTAGGCCCTATACCAGCGTCGCAGACGGTGGCTGCATGTGGTCCAATATTAGACTTGTTAACAGGTTAAGCATTCGCTTGAACCCTTTTATCTTAGTTAATTTTTCACACACTTAAAGTTGTGTCTCGCTACCGCGACCACAACTTCAAGTGAGACAAAATAACACGTGTTTGTGACCAAACATTGGTAAATCTTCATTCCTACTAAGTAATCATCCTAACACTTACAATGATTTATTCATGGGTTGATAAAACGAATACGAACGACTATCTATGATCGCGCCTAAGACTTAAAGGGTTACAATCCTCCTAACAAACACGGGGCCTTCACCCAATACTGTTTTAATGTTGGTCCACCGTCTTCGACGCTGGCCCAACATTGAAACCATATTGCACAAAGGCCCCGAGTTTGCTGGGCTCTGGATCGTTCTTTATCAGTTTATAGTTTGCCAGAATTAGAGCTTGAATTTAGCCGTAGGCGTACTATACTGCTAAAGGCCTAGTAGATTTGGTTTATTAAAGTTTATTAAACAAATCCGCAACCCATACAAATTACAATAGAAATTTACATGTCATTTTTAACTCTTTTGAAGTTGACAGCTGCGTCATTATAATAATCATGATATATAGGCTATGCCGGCATCGATATCAAATACTGGTTACCATGGATTGCAGCGAGTGACACTGAGATATAGCCTATATTCACGATTTAGGCTGTTCCCAGCTGGCAAAAGACGTTGTAAAGACGTTTTTTTCACGTGAAATTCTGACGTCGTATGACGAGTTATAACTGGTGTCAGGTGCAAACTAAGTTCACGTGATATTCTGACGAATTTTGGATGTAAAAGATATGATGACAATCCGACGTCTTTTTCTTACATTACTAACACATCCAAGAGAAGCGACAATAAGACGTCCATGCATGATGTCATATTGACATGGTTGTTTGGTTGTATGTGCAAACTAACTTTACATGATATTCTGACGTATTTTGGATGTCAAAATATGACGATACCTGTACATCTTTTCCTCTCGTTACAAACACATCCAGCAAGGGCGACTTTAAGACGTCTATGCAGGACGTCAAATTGACATGGTTATTTGGTTGCATGTGCAAACTAGCTTAACGTGATATTCTGACGCATTTTAGATGTCAAAATATAACGACACATGGACATCTTTTATTCTCGTTATAAACACATCCAATAAAGGCGACTTTAAGACGTCCATGGAGGACGTCAAGTTGACATGGTTATTTGGTTGCATGTGCAAACTAGCTTAACGTGATATTCTGACGCATTTTAGATGTCAAAATATTACGATACATTGACATCTTTTACTCTCGTTACAAACACATCCAACAAAGGCGACTTTAAGACGTCCATGCAGGACGTTATAATGACATGATTGTTTGGTTGTATGTGCAGACTAACTTTACATGATATTCTGACGTATTTTGGATGTCAAAATATGACGATACATGTACATCTTCTCCTCTTGTTACAAACACATCCAGCAAGGGCGACTTTAAGACGTCTATGCAGGACGTCAAATTGACATGGTTATTTGGTTGCATGTGCAAACTAGCTTAACGTGATATTCTGACGCATTTTAGATGTCAAAATATGACGACACATGGACATCTTTTATTCTCGTTATAAACACATCCAATAAAGGCGACTTTAAGACGTCCATGGAGGACGTCAAGTTGACATGGTTATTTGGTTGCATGTGAAAAGTAGCTTAACGTGATATTCTGATGCATTTTCGATGTCAAAATATGACGATGTCTGGACGTCTTTTACTCACGTAACAAACACATCCGAGAAGGGTGACTTTAAGACAAAAATACATGACGTCATATTGATGTGGCTATTTGGTTGCCTATGCACATTAGCTTAACGTGATATTCCGACGCATTTTAGATGTAAAAAATATGACGATGTCTGGACGTCTTTTCATCACGTAACATACACATCCAAAAAAGGCGACTTTAAGACATAAATACAGGATGTCATATTGACATGGTTATTTGGTTGTCTGAGCACATCAGCTTAACATGATATTCCGACGCATTTTCGATGTCAAAATATGACGATGTTTGGACGTCTAACTCTTTACCTTCCGTAATTAACACATCCAAGAAGGGCGACTTTAAGACATCAATAAAGGACGTCACACTGATGTGGCTATTTTGTTACCTGTGCAATTATCTTAACGTGGTATTCTGACGATTTTAAATGTAACAAGCACATCCGAGAATGCGACTTTAAAACATCAATACAGGATGTCATATTGACATGGTTATTTGGTTGCATGCGATCATTAGCTTAACATGATATTCATATGCGTGCTATTGGGGTGTTATTTGATTAAAGCTAGGTGCCAGCTAGCAGCATAAAGTTATATTACAAGGACGTAACTATTTGATGACATTTGAACGTCTTTTCATCACTATGTTGCAAATACATAATTATGAAAAAACCTCTACAACAACATATACACAAGGTAGTATCCGACATATTGTAGACATAAATAATGAACCAGTATCGAAAAACAAAAACAATTGTTAGTGATAATTTTTTTTAATTAAAACAAAATGTAAATACGAAAAATAATTGTATTCATCGACTTTTATCAATATTCTTATTATGTCTAATGATGAATCATTATGTTCTTAACATTAAAAAACCCCACTTAATTTGGCATGCGATATTATACAGCCTTAAAATAGGGCAGAATTTTGCAGCAGTCGAAGATTTTGAGCTTTGCTCGAAGGAATTGAATATTTCAAATAATCAAAATGTTTTAATGTGCGATATTTCTGAAAGTTCAAACACAATATTATACTTAATATGAGTCACAGGGGCCTGAGACCCCTCTTTAAGATGGGACATCCCTGATCATTGTATAAACACAATAAGGGTGGACGTGGCCCGTACAAAGTCTCCAATCAATGGTAGACCCGCAACCACCAACGTTGAAACTATATTAATTTAATGTTGGACCAACGTCGCAGACAGCGGCACAACATTAAACAATAAACCAGCATACACAGCAAGTACGAAACATTAAACCTTATTGGAATGCTGGTTCAGTTGGTAATGTTGGGCCACTGTGTGCGACGTTGGCCCAACATTAATTTAATATAGTTTCGATGTTGGTGGTTGCTAGGCCGCCATGGGATGGAGACGCTGTCTGGGCCATGTCCACCATTATATTTATAGTGTTTTAATTTTGCATGCTGCTGCTAATGAACAGTTGGTAACGTACAGAATAGGGAAGGCATACAACAAAATCTGATATTTCCATTCTTCAACAAAACACAACAGAAAAGTTTTCGGAAGTTCACAAGCTCAGCACCAAAAAAATGTTATGTTTTCTTGCAGAGGTAAAACAAAATGCAACCAGAAAAACTCTAACCACCCCCCCCCCTCCGGATATCTAATGGTGTACCTCTAATTCAAAACAATTTATTTATTTGTATTTATTTGAATTTGCATTTCGGCACTCCAGAAAATGTGCTATGCGATGGCTTATTAAGTCTGCTATGCTCACATATCATCTTATTGACTTACATTGATTTGAAAATTAATTGAGTAATTCTAACACAGTAATTTTCAGCAGAGGCATCAAAGACAACCTGTAAAGTGTTATACTTGACATGTTAAGAGAAAATAGTTTTTTCTTTGGGTGATGACATTAACATCACCTAAGTTTGATCCATCAATCAGGTCTTAGTGAAGTTCACTCACTTTGAAGTTGTGGATCACATTCTAACTTCTAATGTGTCACATCTTAATACAGACCAATCTAGAACTTCCGAAATGCCAATTCGAAATAATACAAGATACCAAAGTGTTATGAATTAATCTATGTTGTTATTTACATATTAAAATACAGGGATCGACACTAACTGATTTCAGGTAGTAGCCCAAAGGGCCAGTTACTTCAGATAATTACTGGCCCTTAGCCTTATCGTTCTAGTCCTTAGTGTACACAGTATCAAGGGGAATGTAATTTTTTTGTTGCCCCCAGGGCCAGTATATTAGGTGATTTACTGGCCCTTAGTGATTTTCACTGGCCTCGGGCCAACGGGCCAGTGTTAGTGTCGAGCCCTGAAATATATTTTATTTAAAAGCAAAAAAATTATATTTCTATATATAAATAACGTAGATCAATTGAAAACAATTTGGTATTTTCCATAATTTTGAATAACCATTTCTGAAGTGATCGAGCACAAGTAGAATCATCCGTGGCTTAAGTAGCCAGGCTAGTGTGAGACCTAGTCCTATAAGCAGCTTGAGTGCTTCTCGCAATGAGAGAGCCAACAGGATTTCACTTTGGTAGACTTCATGAGTGATCGAGCACTAACAGAAGATTCAGCCCCATCATGTGTAGCCAGGTTGTTGGGCAAGAGAGAGTTTTCAGCGGAGTGACGTTCGTCAGAAGATTTTTCAGCCAAGGCAGAATCATTCAGGTTCATAGATAAGTGAGCAATATGGAAAGGATCAGCCAAGTGAGAGTTGTCAACCTCACTGATTCTATCACCTGCAGAGCATAAATCACACAGTTATCAAATTTTTTTTATTTCGAGAATTACATAGTATTTTTTATATGCATACTGAGGTTGAAATAAATTAAGCTCCCCAAATTTTTTTTACATTGTGTATATACACAAAGGTTGAAATAAATTAAGCTCCCCAAAAAGCTTCGTACTTATTTCTACACGGGCGTTTCAAATAAACAGTTGAGACTCGCCCAAGAACACAAATTAGGCCGCAGCCTCTAACCATTGTTTTAAAAGTAAAAATCATTTTAAACAAGACCCGGCGGCGGCGGAAATATGCCTCAGCCTCTAATAATTGTATAAGTGAAAATCATTTGAAAAAATAAATGCAAGTCTGCCATTTAAAATTTAATTTAGTTGCAATTTTTCAGGGCATAACTCTCCCAGAAACCACACATTGATTATGTTCAACAGTAATGGTCCAGCTATCTTGCATGGTTTTCCAGATATTATGCATATTATGGTCAATAATAAACATCTTTCCAGATATTCCGCATTATAATTAAAGTCCTATTTTTAAACTAGAAAGAGTTGTTCGGAAACGAACACGAAAGCAGCCATCTGTTATCGGTAGTCGGCCATTTCAAATTTAATATAGATCAGCAAATTTTCTAAAGGTTCATTTTATATTACCGCTTAAATAGCTATTATGCAACATTTCCGAGATAATGAGAATAAACAATTAAAAATGAGAGTCAGTCGGCCATTTTGGATTTTATTTCTGCAAAATTTATCATGGGTTATCCTTGTCTGAGTCATTACATTCTATTCTATGTTCTATATGCATGGTCCAGCTATTCTGCTTTGATTTTGAGTTGCGTAAATATTACAAAATTACTCAAATTCAAAATGGCCGCTAGACAGTCATTTTACAATTGTTTGCTCCCAAAAGTTAATCAGGTCATTGACTGACATTGCTGTCCATATTTACCAAATAAAAAGAAAATCTGCTGGAAACTTTTTCCTGAAATGTGCAACAAGTAGTTCCTTGTTAGTGGCCCTAGTAATTAAAGGGTTGATAATATGGGAATCAAAATGTCACCAAAAATCCCCTGGTGTTATCTGATGGCTATGTGAAGCAGAAGATCAGCTATCATGCAAGATTTCCGAGATAATGAGAAAAAAAGTAAAATGGCCGACTGGTGGCCATTTTGGATTTTATAACTGCGAAATTTGTCATGGGTTATCCTTGTGTGAAACATTACATTTTGTTTTATATTCATGGTCCAGCTATTTTGCTTTTTTTAGTTAAGTAAATATCACAAAATTATTAAAATTCAAAATGGCCACTAAACGACCATTTTGAAATTGTTTGCTCCCAAAAGTTAATCAGGTCATTGGCTGACATAGCTGAACCTATTTGCCAAATTAAAAAAGGATCTGATGGAAACTTTTTCCTGAAACGCGCTAACGAGCTTTTCTTCGTTAGTGGCCATAGTAATTTAAAAAATAGCCATCAATTGATGGTAGGACCCCTCAGCCGTGGGCTCTGTCCATCAATATCAAGAAATAACTAGATTTGCCTGAGGGGCAAAGCTTGCGTCTCCACCCGCCCCACATAGTACATTGATTATAAAGAAATACAGTACTGTCACCAAATTTGTATGTAAACCACGTGAAAAAGTGATGTCAGAATCACACCAAAATCTAATCAACATATGGCCAGGGTAAGTTGCTTCCCTGGAACAAATCGGTGAAGCAGTTCAAGCTCTTCAGAGTAACATGTGATTCGTCGCCCATCTTGAATTTTGTTGAAAAAATGAAAAACAATTCTCCTGACTTTTTTCTTAGGGCCACTGAGCATACACAAAAGATAAAATTTGTGCTGTATAACGATATTACCAAATTTTGATAATAGCCAAAATGAGCAAAACTGAAATATCAGCTAAATCCTAAAAAGTAAAAAAAATATAAGTTGTTTATTATGATAATCACACAAAAAAATAATCGGCACACAGCCAGGGTAGGGTTATTCCTTTGAACCAAACATGAAACAAATCCACGAAGCAGTTCAAGCTCTAGAGAGTGACATAGGATTTTGGCGGCCATCTTGGATTTTGTTGAAGAAGCTGAGAAACGCCGAAAAAATTGACCGGGCAAATTCCCTAGGGCCGATATGCATACTGCGAATATTGAGAAATAATCCGAGCAGGGGTGTAATTACCAAATTTTGATGATAGCCAAAATGACCAAATCGGAAATATCCGCTAAAATTCTGTAAAGTAAAAAAATCAAAGTTTTTATTATCAGAATTGCACCAAAAACTATCAGCACATGTGCAAAGAAGGGTCTTTCCTTCAAACCAAACATGAAACAAATTCATAAAGCGGTTCAAGCTCTAGGGAGCGACATATGATTTTGGCGGCCATCTTGGATTTTGTTGAAGAAGCTGAAAAATGCAGAAAAAAATTTACAGGGCAAATTTCCTAGGGCCAATATTTGGAAATAATCCGAGTAGGGGTGTATGGCTATATTACCAAATTTTGATGATGTCCAAAATCAGCAAAACAGAAATATACGCTAAAATACTAAAACGTAAAAAAATCGAAGTTTTTATTATCAGAATCACACCAAAAGCTTTTCAGCTCACGGCCAGGGTAAGGTCTTTCCTTTAAACCAAACATGAAACAAATCGATGGAGCGGTTCAAGCTCTAGCGTGCGCCATAGGATTTTGGCGGCCATCTTGGACTTTGTTGAAAAAATTACCAGGCAAATTCCCCAGGGCCAGTATGCATACTGCAAATATTTGGAAATAATCCGAGTAGGGGTTTTCGAGTGAGAGCAGAAACAAGTGGCGGCGGCGGGAGAACTCAGCAAAAACAATAAGTCTCCACTCCACCACCACAAAGTGGGTGAAGACTTAATGAGAAAAATGACCCACACTACCACCATGGCAATTTTTTTTAAATGGCTGTGGCAGCCATTTTGTTTTTAATAGATTCATCCCAAAAGTTAACCAGATCATCAGAAATACGGTACCTAGAGTAACAAATTTGAATGCAATCCAAGCAACGGTTCATAAGTTATCGTGCCCACAAGCTTTTTAGGCGGCCATCTTTTTTTAAATGGCTGCGGCAGCCATTTTGTTTATAATAGATTCATCCCAAAAGTTAATCAGATCATCAGAAATACCTAGAGAACAACCATACTAAATTTGAATGCAATCCAACCAACGGTTCAAAAGTTATGGTGCCCACAAGCTATTTATGCAGCCATCTTGGAAAATGGCCGCTTATGGCTTAGTGCCAAAAAATATGGGATGAATTGCCCAGGCACATAGCTCATGTCTGTAAAAAATAAACAAAATTCATCAGTTAACTTTTTAGTAAGAGCTGAATTTCTGACTGCCCGCCCGCCCGCCTCTGGTGATCACTATACCCCACAGCCATCAATACCCCACAGCCTTAATGGCTGAGGGGTGACAAGAGGACTGAAGTCCTATATCATCCCCTGCCTGGCGCCATAAATTAGGTTAGACTTTTTGCGGTCACAAATATTTAAAAAGTTGATTTGTGGTGGCCATTTTAAATTTCAGTAAAATCACATGCACATTTCCAGATGGTGGGTAATGTGATTGTACAACGTGAATTATTACTGATTTCAATTTTTTCAGTTTTTGCACAAGAAAATATGAAGTTTATCCATGGCGGCCATTTTGAATTTCAGTAAAACCTTAAAAAAATCACTTGCACATCTCCATATCGTGGGAAATGTGATAGTAAAATTTGAATAATTTCTTTCTTTAAGTTTTGCAGTTTTAGCGCCCCCAAAAAATTTTGGAGTTGACCTCTGGCGGCCATTTTAAAATTTGGTAGCATCTTTAAAAAATCACTTGCACATCCCCATGTTGCTAGGAATGGGATGTTAAATTTAAAAAAAAAATTGATCAAAAACATTTTTTGAACGCCCCCCAAAAAATTAAAGTTGTTGCGGCCATTTTGAATTTTAGTAAAACCTTGAAAAAGTCACCTGCACATCTCCATATCATGGGGAATGTGATAGTAAAATTTGAATAATTTCTGACTTTTAGGTTTCAGAGTTTTTGCACCCACAAAAAAATTTAGAGTTGCCCTCTGGCGGCCATTTTGAATATCGGTAGCATCTCTAAAAATCACTTGCACATCCCCATGCAAAAAGATTTGACCAGTAGTTTTTAAGTTTTTGCGCCCACAAGAAAACGTGACGCCGGACAGAATCCTGGCGCGACTAATTCCCCCTTCCCCTACGGGCGGGGGATAAAAAGGGTTGATGATATGGGGATCAAAAATGTCACAAAAACAATTCCCCAGTGGTATGTGATGGCTATGTGAAGTATGAGGAAGCAGAAGTTGATAGATTAGTAGCTATCTTGAAAACAAATAACTGCAACGGCAGACCGTGTGGAATAATACAGTAAGCAGCCCGACTCGGCGAGGACTGCTTAATTAGTCATGTTTACATTTTTCAGGGCTTAACCCTCTCAGAAACCGCAAATTGTATTTAATACATAGTAATGATCTAGCTATCTGGTTTGGCTTTCTAGATACTGTAGATATGGTAATTTTCGTGTGTTTAAATTTTCGCGAATTTCTTATTATGGGACTTTTCACGAAGTTTAGAATTCGCGAATTTAATTTTTTCTTTAGTAGCGTAATTATAATAATAATTTTTGCGAGATTCTTGAATTCGCGAATTTGTCCTCCTCGCTAAATTTAAAACCTCGCGAATATTACCAGATCTACAGTATTACACATATTATAGTAAATAACGGCCGCATACATTTTTTCAGGCCATGTCCCTTTTTGAAACCGCAAACTTTGTTTTATAGTATTGGTCTAGCTGTCTGGCACGGTTTGCCAGATATCAGGCATATTTAAGTTGATTATGGCTGATGGTCAGACATTTTTAAAGTAGTACAGATTTCATAAACCCCAAAAGGAACATACACACCCCCTATAAAGGGATGTGTGTGTGCAATAGGAAATAAATACGACCATGGATCTGCTCCGGAAACGAAATGTGGCCAGAAAGCAGGCGTATTAAAGCTAACTATGGGTAATGGTTGGCCATTTAACAGGGCTTACAGTGCGGGGACTTTAGACATCAGAATCTGACGTCTACACGAGAACGTAAAGTCAGATTCTGACGTCTAAAGTCGATCCCCGCACTGTAAAAGTAAAAATATTGATAACGATCTTAGACCCATAACATAGGTATTCAACTAGTAGTGTTTACCATGTAAAACACCCAAGAAGGCTCCCCCTCGCACTTTTGAAATAAAAGTTATACATTAAATAGAATTTTACAAGATGATCAATTAGTACATGTAAATTTTATCAAGTAATATTATGAGGCAGAGGCTAGCAGCTTTAGGCTGACTTGGTGCTATTTTGACCACAAAAAATTAAAGATGGCCGCCAAGACCCGGATATTTTCAGAACTTTCTGCAAAATTGATGCAGTCTATGAATTAATACTAGCATGCAGTACGTTGAATATTGAGTGTATTGGATAAGCGGCTTTGAAGTTATCAGGGTGACAATGTTCTAATTTGACGAAATAAGAATAAAGATGGCCGCCATGATCCAGATATTTTCCCGAAATTTATGAAAAAATTGATGCAGTCTATGCAGTATGTTGAATATTGAGTATATCGGATATGCGGCTTTGAAGTTATCAGGGTGAGAAGGTCATAATTTGACGAAAAAAGATTAAAGATGGCTGCCATGACCCGGATATACTTCCAAACTTTCTGAAAAATTGATGCAGGCTAGAAATTAATACTACTATGCAGTATTGTTAATATTGAGTATATCACATAAGCGGCTTTGAAGTTATCAGGGTGACAAGGTCCTAATTTGACGAAAAAAGATTAAAGATGGCCGCCATGACCCGGATATTTTTCCGAACTTTCTGAAAAATTGATGCAGGCTAGGAATCAATACTACTATGCAGAATTTTGAATATTGAGTATATCGGATAACAGGGTTCTAACTAGCCTGAAATGTCAGCGTATCAGTCAAGGCGCCAGCCGAAACCTGAAAAGTTGGCGAGGGGTCAGGCCCCCAGAAAATTTGTAGATACTAGCTGCCCTGAAATGCATTCTAAGGCATTTCTCTACACTTTGATACATGGCTCTCACGGGTCCTTGAAAACGGGGGAAATCCGTGAATATGAAAAAATGAAATAACGTACAGAACTTGAAAATCCCTTAATTTTTTTGTAAAAATATAATAAACCATGAAAAATCTGGGATTTTCATCAACCTGTGATGTTTTGCTGTTGATCGCGACAAACATCACTCAGTGACAACAGTGATTAAATGAAGGAAAAAGCCACACTTAAAAAATCTCGTCATCTGTCTCATCTATAGATTCAATGTTTTTTTTATAGACTTACTTTGAAGACACACCACGTCACCGCCGTTATCAATTAGAAATCCGTAATCGCCAGATACACGGCAATAGCTTGTGTGTGCATGCACCTTTAATTTTTCTACTTATAGATTATATAGCATTTAAAGCTAGTAATATGCCAACATGTGCAGGATAGTATATTTTTACACATCTCCATATCAGTATTAGAGGTACACTGTCTAAATTATTAATGTGCCCAATGGGTTGTATCGTATAGAGGAGATGGTAGATAAATTTTAATATGGTGCAAATAGTTCACGCAATATATAAACACTATTAGGTAAAGCATCGTAGATGATATTATGCCAGCTCCGCTGCAACCCAGATATAAGCCTATGTCGCATCTGAAATTTGGTAATCAGCCAAAGGCGGTTGCGGTATTCAGCGTTGCTGAGCAGCCCCAGCGTGGCTGAAGGTTTCAGCCACAGATTGACCCCATACAAAATTGTGGGACATTTCTTTAGACGGTCATATCTAAGATTTTGCCTTGAATAATCAGGTCGAATATAATGTTTTTTTAGATTCAGTAGCATTTTAGCAACGAGATCACATGCTGGGCTTATTTTCCGCACAGTTATTAAAAAGTTAAGGGCATTTTGGGGGGCTTGGGGTCGATATCGCTCTCTGTCACCGCCATGTTGAAAAACCTTCATTTTCTCAGGCAAAATGAAAACAGCAATCAACGGCTTCAATGAGGACGTCATGGTTACTGCTTAACCAACAAACACGAGTCGCTGCACAAATGATGTGTTAATGCTGGCCGGTTCTCTGCGAAGTTGATGCATCATCAGGCAAGCATTGCGTCAGCGCCTCGTGTTTGATGGGGTATAATTTTCAATGGATTAAGAAAAGAAAGATTATTTCCGGTGTATCGGCAGCGTGTCGCTCTTTTTTCAGCGTATCGGCAGCGTATCGGCGATATTAGTAGCGTAGCGGCAGCAAAACTCAGCGTGTCGGGGCCCGACACGCTAAAAATGCCTGGCTAGAACCCTGGGATAAGCGGCTTTGAAGTTATCACGGTGACAAGGTCCTAATTTGACGAAAAAAGAATAAAGATGGCTGCCATGACCCGAATATTTGACAGAACTTTCTAAAAAATTGATGCAGCCTAGGAATTAATACTTGTATCCAGTTAGTAGGGGAGCCACGGCACTTTTAATCAACCGAACGAGTGGCAAAGGTCTGATAGTTGATTCCACCTCAGCAAATGGTCCTCTATTCAGAAACCTATTTCTTACAAGCATTTTTCATACGTTTTTTCACTTTTCGCGACCAAAAAAAGGCGTAAATCTTGTTCTTTTTTTTTCAAAAAATAAATATTTTGATTTTTTTTTCACTGTCACTCATCACAATATATCCCAACGGAACCACAAATATAATAAACACAATTAAAGATGTTTTGGTAAGCATTAAGCCGAAATTAAGTGACAAATTATTCAATTTTGAAGAAAAATTTCACTATTTTCAGAAAAGTTCAAATTATTTTAAAAATTACAAAAAACTGGAATAGTGTCTCATTATACCTTAAAAAACTCCCCATGCTATATGGTATTAAGATCAAAATATCTTTTAAAATATACAGGCTTCAAAATTCATTTAGTTAAAAATATAGGTTTTTTAATAGGTTTATTTCATAAAAATATATGCTTTTATAGGTTTATTTTACATAAAATTATAGGTTTTTATAGGTTTTCCAGTGACACTAATGTACCCGCCATGTGAAAATTCTTACTTTTCTACTATTCCAAAGTCATATCTAACGTATTTTAGGAAGTATACCGTATAGTACACACATCTGAATATACAGTATAATATATAGTGCTCGCCTTAACAGAGCCATGTTCAAGCAGAGGAGGGCTGGAGTTGATGAATTGGACAAATTATTTATTGCACTTACTAAATTCTTCACACAAGTTTAGCTGTGGAGGTGAATATATATTATTTATAGAAAAAAAATTGTCCACACAGGTTGAACCAATATCAGAGAAGGTGTAGTAAAATTTATGACGAGCGAAGCGAGGCTGGGATTTTTTTAAGGAATTATGTAGCTGATAAGCTTTAATAATTATTTATTTCAGACTAATTTGAGAAATTAATTATATTTAAAGCATTTCTTTCTGAAACACAGAAAGTTATATGGCACAAACACATTCCCACAATTAAAATATATTTCAACATAAAGTTCAAAATCAAAATATAGGTTTTTATAGGTTATATAGGCTATTTTCAGAAAAATATAGGTTACTTTTTCAAATATAGATTTTTAAAGGTCTTTATAGGTTTATAGGTTTTACTTTAATGCCTGAATATATAAATATATAAAAACCGACTGAATATGACGCTATCACCCCTACCCCTGAATTTTTCGTTTTCGCGACAAAAAATTGTGTGAATCTGCTTTTTTTTCAAAAAATAACTATTTCGATTTTTTTACTGTCACTCATCCCAATAATATCCCAACTGACCCAAAAAATAAAATAAACACAATTAAAGACGTTTTGGTGAGCAGTAAGGCGAAATTTAGTGATAAATTATTCAATTTTTATGAAAAAAAATGCAAATCTCACTATTTTCAGAAAAGTTCAAATTATTTTTAATATCACAAAAAAAAACTGGAATATTGTCTTATTATACTTTAAATAACTCCCCATGCTATATGGTATTAAGATAAAGATATCTTTTAAAATATATTAATATATAAAAACCGACTGAATATGACACTATTTTTCTAACCCCCGAATTTTTAGTTTTCGCGACAAAAAATATATATTTTGAAAGATATATATATATATTTTTTATTAAGGATTTTATTTTATCATAATTCACTGAATTTTATAATAAACACAATAACTGATGTATTGATAAGCATTAAACCGCAATTTAGAAGCAAATTCTTCATTTTTCATGAAAAAATGAATAAAATTGAATGATTTTCAAAAATGTTCAAAATAATGTTGGCCTGTTGCAAAAAGAATGTGTTTTTTTTCAAGAAAAGGGTGTAATGGCCAACTATTGCTACGAAAACTGGCATATATATGATTGTAAATAATGAACAAAAATGACCAGGGGTACACAGTTGAGGTCTGTGTACCTTTTACGGATCTAAAAAACTCCCACTTTTGAGGAAATGCTGAATAATTTCTCAAAAAAAGCTAAATTATGCTTGTAATATGTTAGCATCTATTTTTATATCAAATTTTATTCAGATGCTATATCAAGCAGGTGGTATATATTGTTTAGTGTTTATTTTGAGATTAAACTACAAAAATATAAAATTAGTTTTTCTATGATATATAATAAGTATATAGTATTGGTTCATTTCAAACAATATCAAGAAAAAAATAAAATTAGTGCCATGTAATGTTTTACACTTTTTTGCATGTTTGTGGTGGTGTGTTTATCCAGCCTTAATATAGAATAAATACATGATGCCAGGGTGTTTATATTGGTCTATAGCAGAACCACACCTGTCTAGTATACAAAATGGGTCAAAGAATTAATTTTTATTGCAGTATTAGAAAAAATATAATTTCCATGATGTCAAAAAATGACCTATTTTGTCACGTACGTCCCCCTATCTTCAGATCATCAGTATTTTAACAAGAATTACTTATATTTTATATCACCTATATTTTATGTAACGTACGTCCCCCTAAGTGTCACGTACGCCCCCCCTAGTATGACGACATCGTATTACAACTAAATTATATACATTTATAAATATAATTCATTTATTTTTTATTGTTGTCATATATCCTACAATATAAACTAATGTGTATGCTTAAAAATAGATTTTAACTCTATATTAAAAGTTTCAATGTGTAGGCCCCCCTCCCCACCATAAACTAATAAGCATTCCTAAAAATGTAATACTTGAACTGTACTTGAACCTATGCACACATAATTAAAGACTTAGACACTTAGGCCTTACACTATGTTAATAAAATAAATATTTACTTTCATTTTAATCAAGTCTAATAGTGCCAGCATCAGGGGGACGTACGTGACATGTGACACACTGATATAGGTGCATATTTATACACAATCTTATGGATTTGGAATAATCATAGACTCATCGAATAAATATTTCGCCTATTGGCAATTATATTATTTTTGTTCACTGCACTTTGTGGAATAAGAACAGCATTTATATTTAGATCAGCGATATAATGATTTGTATTGCCAGTTATTCAAAATTACGAAAATAACAACAAAATAAATATAAATAACAAAGACGGGACGCCAGTTAAAAAGCAGTAAATCTTTTCCGACGCCGCCGAACTTCAATTGCAATAGCCCACCTTTTTTAATTAAAAGCGGGCTAAAAACAACAAAGCATGTCAGTGGCAAGTCGGCAAGCGATAAATTGAGGGGGCAAGTACCCCAAAACCGGGGCAGTAAAATAAAAAAATAAAGCACTATTCTCCATGGAATAATCGTTTGAAGAAAATAAACAAAACAGTTATGCAGCTTTAATAATTAAAAAATATATTTACTAAATAGTATATTTCTTACTGTATTTTCATTGTTACATTGTCTTCAATTTTCACATAATTTATATATGGGTTGACTTCACATTTATTATTTTTAAAATAGACTGGGTCAAAGGTCATAGCCCCCAAAAGGCACATCTACAACCCCCTGAGGGATGTGTGTATGCAATATTATATGAAAGCAATCTGGCTAACGGTTTGAGAGATACCGTCCGGAAACGAAACACGGACTTTATGGGCGGGGGATAAAAATGTGACGTCAGAATCACACCAAAATCAAATATGGCCAGGGTAAGGTCTTTCCTTGAAACAAATCGGTGAAGGGGTCAAGCTCTTGAGAGTAACATGTGATTTGTCGGACATCTTGGATTTTGCTAAAAAAATAAACAATTCTAGAGACAAATTTCTCAGGGCCAGTGAGCTGAGCATACCCAAATTAAATAGCCAAAATAGGCAAAAATGATATGTCCGCTAAAATTCTAAAACATACAAAAAATCAAAGTTATAAATATCAGAGTCACAGCAAAAACTATCAGCACACATCCAGGATAAAAACCAAACATGAAACAAATCAACGAAGCGGTCCAAGCCCTAGAGATTGACATAGGATTTTGGCGGCCATTTTGGATTTTGTTGAAGAAACTAAAAAACATTAAAAAAAAACATGGGCAAATGTATGCAATTTCACTCTGATACTATAATTTCAAGAATTTAAAATTGAATATTAACTGTCGTTTTAGCCGGTTTCCTTGGTTGTGACCTATAAATGGCTTTGGTTATTGGTGGCCATATTGTTTTGGATCTTTAGATGGCATTAAAACATAAAAATAACCATTGCAATGAAACCAGTGTATTCAAATTAGGCGAAAATGAGGTATTACACAAAATTCCAGGGCTATTATTTCAAAAGATAAAAATTCAATATGGCCGACGGCAGCCATCTATTGCTTTGACCCTAAGATGACCTTGACTCTTAAAAATAATCATACCAGTGGAATCAGTGCATTCAAATTGGTCAAAAATGAGGTATTACACAATATTCTAGGGCTTTTCTGTCAAGAGTTAAAATTTTAAGAAGGCCACGGCAGCCATCTTGTTTTGACCCCTAGATGACCTTAAATCGTAAAAATAATCATACCAATGGGATCAGTGTATTCAAATTAGTCAAAAATGAGGTATTACATGAGATTGTAGGGCTATTATGTCAAAACATAAAATTTCAAGATTGCCTACGGCAGCCATCTTGCTTTGACCCCTAGATGACCATGAATCGTAAAAATAACCATACCAGTGGAATCAGTGCATTTAAATTGGTCAAAATGAGATATTACACAAGATTCTAGGGATATTCTGTAAAAAGTTAAAAATTCAATATGGCCGATGGCAGCCATCTTGGTTTTGACCCCTAGATGACCTTAAATCATAAAAGTAATCATACCAGTGGAATCAGTGTATTCAAATTAGTCAAAAATGAGGTATTGCATGAGATTCTAAGGCTGTTATGTCAAAACATACAATTTCAAGATGGCGGATGGCAGCCATCTTGTTTTGACCCCTAGATAACCTTGAATCATAAAAATAAGCATACCTGTGGAACCAGTGAATTCAAATTGGTTAAAAATGAGGTATTACATAAGATTCTAGGAGTAATCTGTCAAAAATTAAAAATTCAAGATGGCCGAGGGCAGCCATTTTGGATTTATGCAAATAAGCATATCAAGGAAAAAAATGAAACATCACCCCTACATCAGATCTTATTTTACATATGTTGGACGACATGTGTGCAAAATTTCATAACTCTTTCCAGATTTGGACTTATGGGGTATAGGCTACTACAAGGTCAAAGGGAAGGGAGGCATAGGCAGTAGACTGTTTCCCAGGCGGGCACATAATTAGTCTGAAGCAGACTAGCTATCTCAAACAACAACAATAACAATGAAAATGTGTCAGAAAATTTTCAGGTGCTCTAGATAAAGTTAAATTTTATGTAGAGAACGCTGGCTTACTTTAAAAAAACTGATCTAGACTATGATGGAGTTGACATGATAAAGAACATCTGAGTAATATTTTGATATGACTCATAGTTACTTAAAGAAAATTTTATTTTTTAATTAAAAAATAAAACGTCTTCCTCACTAAAAAATCGCTAGCGTCAATAAATGCAGCAAGCAGAAATACATCATCGTGGCATATCCGTTCTAATATCGAATCGAAAGGCTCCTTATCAAACTTAACCTAGGTCTGTTTCACACTAAATCGAAGTGAAATCATATACTCATGCCATTTGAGGAGCGAGAACTGAAAGTGAAGTTCAGCGCCACCCAGTGAGCGCTGCCATCCTTGATCAGGGGCCGACCACAGATTAAAGTACGTACTTCCTTTAAAGTACGTACTTCCTTTGAAGTACGTACTTCCATTGAGGTGTGCAGTACGTCGATTGAAGTTCGCCTGCAGCCGCATTTTGGTTTGATAGGGCACTCACTTGCTGTGACCCCATACATTTGCAGCACATTATTTCATTGGTCCAATAGTCAGAGTCTGTCCAATAATAATCAGGCTACTAAATTTACAGAAGTTCTGACTTTGTTAGATGCCATGCTTTTAACTGTAAAGCTGAGAGAGCAACAAGGGGTAAACATTTATCAATTTGAAGTGGTTAATATGTATTGCCAACTAAAAGAAATAATGGACTTTAGAAAAGATAGTTTGAAATATAAAATTATCAATTTATAGAGCAGTCCTATGTCTGGAAAATTAGGAATGTGCTATTAAAAGTTCTGCCATAGAGTCACATGCCTCATCATTCGTACTTCCATTAAAGTACGTACTTCCTTTAAAGTACACCCTGTACTTCAATCTAAGTATGCCCTCAGTGGAACAGATATAAAGTTAAATATATAATTTTCCAAACATGAAAAACAGTTTTGATAAAATACATGTTGTACAATGAAATGTGCTCTATCAAGTAAACTATTTCTGGTAGCTGGCAAATGCTCAACAGTTCCAGGACAAAGGGATGAAAAAAAAAATTCAGTCTGTTGCAAAAGTCTTGGCTATATCCAGGTAAACAGAAAATAATTGGAAGTTTCTCTTATGAATAATTTAATAGCTTGATTATCAATGTTCAGAAATAAACCATTCAACCAATAACATCTTAAGTTGCAAAGGGGTAATAAAATAACAAATGAGAGTACCCATTTGTAAAAGTGAAGCTCAATGTGTACTTAGATCAAAGTACGGACATACCTCAATCTAAGTACGTACTTCAAAGGAAGTACCTACTTTAATCTGCGGTCAGCCCCCACCTGTTGATGGATGGTCAAAATTAGGCCTAGCCCTAGGCCTACTCAATTCTCCAAAATTTTGTAACCATTTTTATCTCATTTGGCAACAACCCTAAAAAAATGAGTATTTCAAATGTTAGACCATTTGTAATGATTTGACAGGTAACACAATGTCAATGACAATTCTGATAATACTAATAGTCTATACCAGTTTCAAACAAATGATTGATTAAAAGTTGTTTTTAGGCATGTCAGTCCTACGGTATATTTTTTTCATTTTCGGGTGTAAGGTATTTATAATAGGTTATAAATCTAGGAACTCTAGGGTACAGAAAAGGTGGTTTTAGATGGTTTTCAATTTGGCTTATAGTTTTCGGTGGCTTTCGACATTCACCACGACCCCTGCTAGCCATGGCCAGGTGGGCGATATTCAGAGATTCTGATACCTACTACACTATTTACCGTCGGTACAGGCTGATAATTAGTACGGTGATAGCATATTGTCTCCATTAACACTCCACATCGATAATCCTGTAAGATTTACAAAAAATTAACCTTTTTATACAGTCATTTTCGCTAGAAATTTAAAAGAATTCAAGTGCGCGCCAAATCTCAAAACAAGCCTGTTTAAAAAGGGAGAACTAAAACTAAGGAATATAAACCGAAATTTGGTTTATAAATGCCCACCAGTAACCACATGTTAACTACATCAACCAGTGTCGATCATTCTAAGTTCTATAGTGCTGACTCCAAGGCAGGAGCGGATCCAAGGGTAAACCCCCCCTCGAAAAAAATTATAATCTTGCTTCGGGGTAGTCCCATCTGTGACCCATTGCATTCTGGGCTCGCGGGCCAGGAACTAGGCTAGCTTTGGGGTTACCTTATGAATTGGTGACACATTATTGGACAAACAGTGGACAATATGCCTTGGATTGCAGGAAAAAGGCTTTGACAATCAAAATATTTCACAGGAAGGCCCCTCCGCGGACAGGCTACAGTGAAATATTCCTTTGTCAAGTTTAACCCCCTCCCCCGTCAATGAAGAGCCAGATCCGCACCTAAAAGGTATGGTGTAGCCTGGACACTTTTCAGAGTGCAATTATAATTCCTTCAATTGGTAGCCTAATCAAAGAGTATTTAACCCTCATTCTCTGGGGCATTTCACTCGGAGGACAGAACATTTGGTTGTGTTGAATAATTTCCCAAAATCCGGTTCATGTGCTATTATTTTGACAAGCCTTAAGATTGTCTGTTTTAATCGGCCTTGGTTTGACTTGCATAAGCAGGATGTAGTTATCAGCAGAAAGTGTTAACATTGATGAGACTTGACATTGATATTTTGACTTCTTATAGTCGTCCTAAATAGAGTATCAGGTGAAGGGCGGTGCTGAGCGGCCGACCAAACTAATCGCTCAGTTTGCTCTTAAAAGCTGCTATTGAGGAGAGGGTCATTAGGGATCAGTTCCGTCAATTGCATATGCTATACGGCATGGTACGGAAGCACTAGTCTACAGCAATCATCCAAGGGAAGCTGCATCCTCCTCTTATCTGGCCATAATCTTAAGGCTGATTGCCAGTGGCGTACCCTGGGACCTCTGTTCAACTGCGGTGCTCTCGCATCAGTGCTGGCGCTGGTGTAGGCCGTTGTAGCCCTAAATAACTGGCAATAGCGTGTTTGACATTAGTATAGGTCTCTCACGGGGGTTGAATGGAGTTACCCTTCTTATTGGTACTCTGGGGACTATCCGACCCGAGGATACCAGAGCTGTGCGAAATGCTATAGAGTTTCAACATTAATTTGCACAGCGAAACCCAAGTCTCCGGCCATCTGGGCATGTCTGGAGGTAGATCCCCTAGAAATGTCCAGAATCCCTAATCGGGCGAGCGAAGGTAAACGCTCTCAATAACCCACCATGCCCTATCACCCCCACCCTCACATGATCATCTGTACATCATTCATCTCATCAATTGACTACAACGTTTTTATCGTATTACAATGTCACTTAAAAAACATATGTTGTACAGGGTTGTCATCCTGAGTTCTTTCTTCTTTTATAAATAACATATGTATATGATGTCATTTACATAGGATATATAAATATTATATGTCCAAGTGGCAAGCCAGTTCCCACGTGAGGACTTTTCGAAGCAGTCACCTGGGCCTACTAAATGTTTTTGGATCCAAAGTAAAAATATAAGTAATAAAATCTAGAGCCATGACATCAGTTTGAATTATCTCCTGATTGTTTTGGACCAGATCTTTGGTGGTCAAAAGAAGATGATTTTCGCAAAATGATTAGCATGGAAACCATGTTGCAAAGGTGCTAAAACAGCGGGTTATGATACTGTTGCAGATCATGTTCAAACAATGCGATTATGTTAAAATATTCAGATGGTGTTCAAGCAATTTCGCCCAGACACATATGTTCAACAGATCGGCCTGTAGTTGGACGAGGTAGCCTATATGTCAGTCTATTTGTTTGCAAACACAGGTAATATTAGCTTAGACTGATCGGGTAATTTCCTAGATCAAATATAGTGGTCAAATATACGTTATTTAAAAAGAAGGTATATGTCGATATATATCTTCTTGTCAGCGTTTTTCAGGAGAAATTGTGGAAGCTCATCGGACCCAGATCGGCATTAAATTCACCCAGTGACTATATTCCATTGTTTACATGTCCGCCTGTGCCCGCCACAGGTTCTTCTAACTTCCCTAGTAAATATTATTAAACCATTACAAAATAAACTTTACTAGATTATTTAGATATAGGTTTAAGGTAGGCCTATACGCCTATACTCGCACGTAGTTGTACAATTCGGACGCTATGTATGATGTATCGTTTTGTATTTGCTAGACATGATAGACATTAAGTTGTCTACTTCTACTCCTTTCGATTGTATTACCTGTTCATGGCAAGTCAATGTAATCTCAAACCCATCATGACCTACAATAAAACAAAAACATATTTATCTTGATTGCATGATATCTTGACTTCGTTTAGCAAGAAAATAGTTCAATATGTTTTTAACGGTTATATGCTACTTACAGGCTCAAACAGTTTGTAGAATACATGTATAGGCATATTATGTACTTACTGGCTTTTCGTTTCAATGTCCATCGTTGCTCAAGAAGGTTCTTTTTCATCTCTTTCTTCTCGTTATTTTTGCTGGTGTATAGCACGTTCAAAACGAGTAGCTGACCATGATTATATGCATAATACCTTAGACTTAAAATTGGAATGCTTCATTCCGACAGAAAATAAAAATTGACTACTGTAGACTATGTTATTATGCAGTAGCCAGGAGGCTATGTACAAAAATGTCTGTTTATTGAAATGATTTCCAATTAGAAATCGGGTGTTTGTAAATGTGTTCTCATGTATTAGAAATAATATTAAACAATTAAACACATTAGTAAAAGGTAATAAGGAGTCGTCTTCACAATAAAAATAAATGTTGTTCTTCTGTAACAACGTAGGCCCTACGTGTGGGTGGTATATCTATAACACAACCATACTCCAGTGTGTTGGTGACGTTCGGTTACAGCAAAATAACATCCAAATACGAACGTTAAAACGAAGTTGATTATCAGCCCGTAAATAATATTTTACCTTAATGTTGAAGGAACGTTGTTTTCGGGTTATTCAAATTAGGATTAACCTTTACTCAACACCTTTATTCAACGATTTGCGACCTTTTGCGACCATTTGCGACTGACATTTTGTGACCATGTGCGACCATTTGTGATTATTTGCGACCATTTGCAATCATTTGCGACATTTGAGACCATCTGCGACTTTTGCGACCATTTGCGACCATTCGCGAACCTTTGTGACTATTTGCGACCATGTGCAACAATTTGCGACCATTTGCGACCATTTACGACCACTTGCGATTATTTGGGTTATTTGCGACCAGTTGTGACCCTTTGCGACCATGTGCGACCATTTGCGCCCAATTGCGATCATTTGCGACCATTTACGACCATTTCGGACATTTGGGTTATTTGCGACCATTTGCGAACTCTTGTGACCATTTGCCACCATTTGCGACCAATTGAGACCACTTGCAACCATTTGCGACCATGTGCGACCATATTGCGACCAATTGCGACCATGTGCGACCAGTTGCGATTATTTGCGACTTTTGCGACCATTTGCGAACAATTGCGACCAATTACGACCATTGGCGACGTTTAGGACATGTGTGACCATTTGCATTACAATGTCATTGGCATTGGACCTATTATATAAGGATTTATAATTATTCATCATTAGGCTTATTCAGCAATTTCAGAATAGACCTAGGGCCTACATGTCATCTTGATGGTGGAAGGCTATGCCATAATATATTCACAGGATTTTGCAACATAATGTCAATGTCATGATATTGCTTTAAAATATCAAGATATTGCATAATAGGCCTAAATATCAACACGTGACACAACGTTATTATTTGTCATTATAAGGGCATGATGTGGCATGTACTAACATAACATTATGTACGTCATTATTATGTCAGGACAATATGCGTCAGCAAGTGATATTAAATTATAGCTGGAGACAACTAGCTGTGACTTTTCAAGTAACAGTAAAGTTTGCACGTCAACTTTTTGCGAACAATTGCGACCATTTGCGACCATTCGCGACTATTTGCGACCATGTGCGGCCATTTGCGACCAATTGCGACCATTTGAGACCATTAGCGATTATTTGTGACCATTTGCGACATTTGGGACATTTACGACAATTTGAGACCACCTGCGACCAATTGCGACCATTTGCGACATTTGCGACCATTTGCGACCATTTGCCAGCATTTACCACCAATTGCGACCATTTTTTCACCATTTGCGACCAATTGCAACATTTGCGACAATTTGCGACTAATTGCGATCTTTTGCAACCATTTTTGACCATTTGCGACCAATTGCGACCATTTGCGACCATGCGCGACCACTTATGATTATTTGCGACATTTGCGACCATTTGTAACCATTTTTTGACCATTTACGACCAATTGCGACCATTTGTGACCATTTGCGACCATTTGCAACATTTGCGACATTCAGGACATTTGCGACCATTTGCATTACAATGTGATTGCCATTGGGCCTATAAAATAAGAATTTATCATTATTCATCATTAGGCTTATTCAGCAAATTCAGAACAGACCTAGGGCCTACATGTCATCTTGATGATGGAAGTCTATGCCATAATATATTTGCAATTATAATGCCAATGTTATGATATTGCTTTAAAATAAACCCGATATTGCATAATAGGCCTAAATATCAACACGTGATACAACGTTATGATTTGTCATTATAAGGGCATGATGTGGCATGTAGGCCTAATAACATAACATTATGTCATTATTATTTCAGGAAAATATGCGTCAGCAAGTGATATTAAATTATAACTAGAGACAACTGCGACTTTTCAAGTAACAGTAAAGTTTGGACGTCGACTTCTGCGACCATTTGCGATATTTGCGACCATGTGCGACCAATTGCGACCATTTGCGAACAATCATGACCAAATACATGTGAGATGACAAGATCTTGACAACTGACATCTGACATGCAACAACCCCCACGTAATAAACACATTGTTTTATGACATTAACAACATGTCATCAAATAGATGTGATATATTAACTATATTCTGACATCTCACAAAGATGCAAGCAAGGCAATAATCACATCGTTTTGTGACACAAACAACATGTTGTCGAATAGATGTGAGATATTGACAATAGTCTGACATCTGACATCTCGCAATGCTGCAACTCACTGGATATTCACATTGTTTTGTGACATAAAAAACATGTCGTCAAATAGATGTGAAATTTTGACAATATTCAATCAACAACATGTTGTCAAATAGATGTGAGATATTGAAAATATAATGACATCTGTCATCTTACATGCAGCCATCCACGCCATTATCATATCGTTCTGCGACATCAACAACATGTCGTCAAATATATGTGAAATATTGACAACATTATCACATCTAACATTTCAGGATGTTGCAACCCACGTCATAATCGCATCGTTTTGTGACATCAACAACAGGTCGTCAAATAGATGTGAAATATTGACAACATTATCACATCTAACATTTCAGGATGTTGCAACAAACATCATAATTACATCGTTTTGTGACATCAACAACATGGCGTCAAATCTATGTGAAATACTGACAACATTATCACATCTAACATTTCAGGATGTTGCAACCCACGTCATAATCACATCGTTTTCTCACATCAAAAACATTTCGTCAAATATATGTGAAATACTGACAACATTATCACATATACCATTTCAGGATGTTGCAACCCACGTCATAATCACATCGTTTTGTGACATCAACAACATATTGTCAAATAGATGTGAAATACTGACAACATTATCACATCTAACATTTCAGGATGTTGCAGCCCACGTCATAATTACATCGTTTTCTTACATCAACAAGATATCGTCAAATAGATGTGAAATACTGACAACATTATCACATCTAACATTTCAGGATGTTGCAACCCACGTCATAATCACATCGTTTTGTGACATCAACAACATGTCGTCAAATAGATGTGAAATACTGACAACATTATCACATCTAACATTTCAGGATGTTGCAACCCACGTCATAATTACATCGTTTTCTCACATCAACAACATATCGTAAAATAGATGTGAAATACTGACTACATTATCACATCTAACATTTTAGGATGTTGCAACCCACGTCATAATCACATCGTTTCGTGACATCAACAACATGTCGTCAAATAGATGTGAAATATTGACAGCATTATCACATCTAACATTTCAGGATGTCGCAACCCACGTCAAATTTAACTCGTTTTGTGACATCAACAACATATCGTCAAATAGATGTGAAATACTGACAACATAATCACATCTAACATTTCAGGATGTTGCAACCCACGTCATAATCACATCGTTTTATGACATCAACAACATGTCGTCAAATAGATGTAAAATATTGACAACATTATCACATCTAACATTTCAGAATGTTGCAACCCACGTCATAATTACATCGTTTTGTAACATCAACAACATGTCGTCAAATAGATGTGAAATATTGCTAATATTATCACATCTAACATTTCAGGATGTTGCAACCCACGTCACAATCACATCGTTTAGTGACATCAACAACAAGTCATCAAATAGATGTGAAATATTGACAACATTATCACATCTAACATTTCAGGATGTTGCAACTCACGTCACAATCACATCGTTTTGTGACATCAACAACAAGACATCAAATAGATGTGAAATATTGACAACATTATCACATCTAACTTTTCAGGATGTTGCAACCCACGTTATAATCACATCGTTTTGTGACATCAACAACATGGCGCGAAATAGATGTGAAACATTGACAACATTATCACATCCAACATTTCAGGATGTTGCAACCCACGTCATAATTACATCGTTTTGTGACATCAACAACATGTCGTAAAATAGATGTAAAATATTGACAACATTATCACATCTAACATTTCAGGATGTTGAAACCCACGTCATAATCACATCGTTTTGTGACATCAAGAACGTGTCGTCAAATAGATATGAAATAGTGACAACATTATCACATCCAACATTTCAGGATGTTGCAACCCACGTCATAATCACATCGTTTTGTGACATCAACAACATGTCGTCAAATAGATGTGAAATACTGACAACATTATCACATCTAACATTTCAGGATGTTGCAACCCACGTCATAATCACATCGTTTTGTGACATCAACAACATGTTGTCAAATAGATGTGAAATACTGACAACATTATCACATCTAACATTTCAGGATGTTGCAACCCACGTCATAATCACATCGTTTTGTGACATCAACAACATGTCGTCAAATAGATGTGAAATACTGACAACATTATCATATCTAACATTTCAGGATGTTGCAACCCACGTCATAATTACATCGTTTTCTCACATCAACAACATATCGTCAATTAGATGTGAAATACTGACAACATTATCACATCTAACATTTTAGGATGTTGCAACCCACGTCATAATTACATCGTTTTCTCACATCAACCACATATCGTCAAATAGATGTGAAATACTGACAACATTATCACATCTAACATTTTAGGATGTTGCAACCCACGTGATAACTACATCGTTTTCTCACATCAACAACATATCGTAAAATAGATGTGAAATACTGACTACATTATCACATCTAACATTTTAGGATGTTGCAACCCACGTCATAATCACATCGTTTCGTGACATCAACAACATGTCGTCAAATAGATGTGAAATATTGACAACATTATCACATCTAACATTTCAGGACGTCGCAACCCACGTCATAATTACATCGTTTTGTGACATCAACAACATATCGTCAAATAGATGTGAAATACTGACAACATAATCACATCTAACATTTCAGGATGTTGCAACCCACGTCATAATCACATCGTTTTATGACATCAACAACATGTCGTCAAATAGATGTAAAATATTGACAACATTATCACATCTAACATTTCAGAATGTTGCAACCCACGTCATAATTACATCGTTTTGTAACATCAACAACATGTCGTCAAATAGATGTGAAATATTGATAATATTATCACATCTAACATTTCAGGATGTTGCAACCCACGTCACAATCACATCGTTTTGTGACATCAACAACAAGTCATCAAATAGATGTGAAATATTGACAACATTATCACATCTAACATTTCAGGATGTTGCAACTCACGTCACAATCACATCGTTTTGTGACATCAACAACAAGACATCAAATAGATGTGAAATATTGACAACATTATCAAATCTAACATTTCAGGATGTTGCAACCCACGTCATAATCCCATCGTTTTGTGACATCAAGAACATGTCGTCAAATAGATGTGAAATATTGACAACATTATCACATCTAACTTTTCAGGATGTTGCAACCCACGTTATAATCACATCGTTTTGTGACACCAACAACATGGCGCGAAATAGATGTGAAACATTGACAACATTATCACATCCAACATTTCAGGATGTTGCAACCCACGTCATAATTACATCGTTTTGTGACATCAACA
The DNA here is from genome assembly GCA_964017125.1 of Flabesymbios commensalis. Lineage (NCBI taxonomy): Eukaryota > Metazoa > Annelida > Polychaeta > Terebellida > Flabelligeridae > Flabesymbios > Flabesymbios commensalis. The sequence continues at coordinate 107,575,167 of OZ024903.1, forward strand.
ACATGTCGTCAAATAGATGTGAAATATTGACAACATTATCACATCTAACATTTCAGGATGTTGCAAACCACGTCATAATTACATCGTTTTGTGACATCAACAACTTATCGTCGAATAGATGTGAAATATTGACAACATTATCACATCTCACATTTCAGGATGTTGCAACCCACGTCATAATCACATCGTTTTGTGACATCAACAACAAGTCGTCAAATAGATGTGAAATATTGCCAACATTATCACATCTAACATTTCAGGATGTTGCAACCCACGTCATAATCACATCGGTTTGTGACATCAACAACATGTCGTAAAATAGATGTAAAATATTGACAACATTATCACATCTAACATTTCAGGATGTTGAAACCCACGTCATAATCACATCGTTTTGTGACATCAACAACGTGTCGTCAAATAGATGTGAAATAGTGACAACATTATCACATCCAACATTTCAGGATGTTGCAACCCACGTCATAATTACATCGTTTTCTCACATCAACAACATATCGTCAAATAGATGTGAAATACTGACAACATTATCACATCTAACATTTCAGGATGTTGCAACCCACGTCATAATCACATCGTTTTGTGACATCAACAACATGTCGTCAAATAGATGTGAAATACTGACAACATTATCACATCGAACATTTCAGGATGTTGCAACCGACGTCACAATCACATCATTTGGTGACGTTATTAGCTTGACGGAAATCAGACGTAATTTTGTAATGACAATAAGACTTAAAATTGTTTATGTCACAAATAGACGTAATTATCACGTTGATTTTTGGTTGATAACCAGTTGACAAGATTTCAACTTGCATGTTACGTGATTTTCTCGTCATGTGCCGGCTGGGTTGTAGGTCTGTTCTTAAAAAAAATACAGACTCTTTATCCTGTTTATATCCTACATGTCTATGAATCCGAGACCAACGGCGGATCCAGGATCTGAAACAGGTGGATTTTGGGGTATATTGGAATACTTAGGCCAAAACAGGAGCCTTTTTACATGTTTTAAAAACAGTGGCAAAAATAGTGTAGGCCCCTATGCCACCCCTCCCCCCCTCCCATGCCCCTGCAACTGATGACCAGGGTGACCATATAATCCGGCCTACCCAATGCGGCCTACCTATACTGAGGTGTACAAACTGCTGACATCTTCATAACTCTACCTGCTGTTGATCAGGTGACTGTGTACCTCACGTGACCAGAGCCTTGGCACCACTCGTTACCATGGTGACCATGGTTATCAGAGTGCCGGTACATGGTCACACAGTGTATGTCATGATACCAGAGTGCACATGCACCCAGAGTAGCAACACCATCTCGTCTGCCATGAGCAGGTGCCATGCACATGTCACATGTGTCACCTCACATAATTTTATACATCGATGTCGAAAATAAGAAATACAGGATTAACATTAATATCATACTTATTTCTTTTTAACTGCTCCCTAAGCAGCTAAGGGATGTTGCAAAGTTAAAAAAATTCCAGATAACCAATAATCATCATTTTTTTTTTTTTATGGTTTTTCTATTTTCTATACAAAATGGCCCTGGACCCACCCACCCACTTCCAAATGTTATTTGGATGTTTAGAAATTTTTTTAACTTTGCAACATCCCTAAATACGCAACCCAAAATTTAAAAAAAACTTACACAATGTTTTTCAGTGGACATTTTGAAAACTTAAGAACATATCAAGGAGCCAAAATAAAAATGATGATTTTGGCCTCAGGATTGTGTCGCTTTAACCATTTAATTTAAGTGCAATGATCGTTCTCAATCTGTTTTATATATAGCATGTTGTGATGGTGAAAATCAATCAATAAATTCTGTATTCTGTTATAAATCACAGTTATTGGGCATGAAATGAGTGACATCAAGATTTGAAAATGATTGATCTCAAGTTAAACAAATAGGAGAGTAGTTTAAAAATGCACGAAAGCGTTCTTTCTTCTTCAAAGGCTAACACATAATTCGCAAATATCTAGATACCACTGCTAAAAATAATCTGACACAATTTCTATTCTGAATGGTTATATTTCAATCTAAAATCTATGTATCTATATAGTTTAGTACCCTATAGGCCTGCCCACAGTACCCAAGTGACGAGAATAGTGGTCTACTTTACGATGATTAGGCCTACAGTACTACCCCGTCAAACACAAAACGTTGGAACAATATTGGGGTAATGTTGGCCCACCGTCTTTGACGCTGGCCCAACATTAATCCAGCCTTGGGCCAACGTATTGTGTTTGCCGCACAATCATTATTCACTTTTACATTACGGTAACATGGCAAGACCATCAGGCAAAGGTCAAAATACTGTTGTATAAGAAATTTAACCTTTGATTCGATGGACATCGCAGTACGGTGCAGTGATGCAAATGATTAGTTGGCTAGATAATAATTATACAGGATCATTGACCCTTTCAGTGCGGGGATCGACTAAGAAGACCACCATTCAAATTCAAGGGAGAGGGTGGGGGGCTGGAGTCATTTTGAAATAAATAATTGTCCTAAGGACATGTTGTAGGCCTATGTAAATATTTAATGGCCTTTAAAAAAATGTTAAGCTTCGCTCGGCATCATTAGATGACCTTTAATTTGTGAAGCCTAGCTTCCCTTGGCTCCCCACCCTCGACATCAATACTAAGCCTAATTAGGAATTCGACTTTGTAGACAATTTTTTTGTTCAGCCCACCCCCTCAGTAAATGCATGCCCCCCCCCCCCCCCGTAGACCATAGGTATAAAATAGGTATTCAAATGAAGCAGAACGAGCTAACTAAGACATTTATAATTAAAAAAAAACTTTGATCTCCATGGTTTCTATACCCCTATACGCAAATATTTTTAACCCTTACGTCCTGGGTATGGCGAAGAGAAATAACTACGGTACTTCTTTTTTCACTTCACTTTATCCATAAGAAGGCCGATTTTCCTTTTATAATTTTATTAGCCGTCGTTTTGTCCAGTGTTATTCAGTGTTCAGCACAGACAAAAAATAGGTGGGGACATTTGTCTCACTACCCTGGCAAAAAAGGAGACATTTGACCTCTTAAGTGCGTAATTGACGCCCAGTGTTCAGCACAGACAAGAAATAGGTGGGGACATTTGTCTCACTACCATGGAAAAAAAGGAGACATTTGACCTCCAAGTGCGTAATTGACGCGATATCGCGGCCTGTGCTGAACACTGTTATTATATTTCATCTTTCAGGCATAGTCAGTTTTGTGAATATTTTATTAACACAAATTGTATCATATTCTTTTGACCGATAATGATTGTAGCCTATTCCATACGATGTTTGGTCTGTCGAGCAATGAATCGATACTTTATCAGTATGGTGTAATGTAGCCCATGCATTGTCAACATCACCTTTACAGCACGTCTCAGTAGATTATATTTTCCATAAAAATTCGATATAAATATCACAGTAACAAATAAGTTAAATCCCTAACCCTACAGCACCGGGATCGACTTTAGTCGTCAGAATCTGACGTCTGTAGACGTCGGATTCTGACAACTAAAGTCCATCCCCGTGCTGTAAGAGTATAAATATTTTTAATGGCCGTTGACCCATAACATAGGTAGGCCTATTCAAATGAATTAGAAAGAGCTAACTGAGACATTTATAATGATTTCAAAGTGAAAAAAACACCCTTTGGTCGCGTTGTTTTTTTACAAATTAATTCTGCGCTTTGAAGGTTAAAGCGCTGAAATATTTGTATATAATGTACGCCAAGAGTACCCGAGAACATTTTACAAAGGTTAAAAAACCAACATAAATGTCTTAGTTAATATAGCTCTTTCCGTTTCATTTGAATACATATAGATGTTATGGGTCTACGAGCATTAGAAATAAAATGTTACAGTGCGGGGATCGACTTTAGACGTCATAATTTGACGTCTAAAGTCGGTCCCTGCACTGAAAGGGTTACCTGAGCTTTAGTTGTGAAAAGGTTAATGACAGCCCGCACTCATCTGTATCGGGGTGGACATTTCAGCAAAATGAACGTCCTGATAAGTATTAACCTTTAGAGCTCTGGTGTCCACTCTATGTGTTTGTATGCACACGTGTGGCTTCAGGTATTAATCTTTTCTAAACCTAATAAGCAAAATTAAAGCTAACTTTCATTTCCTTTTACATCGGATTGCTGAATTAATTTGATAAATACCTTAGCTCAGTTCCTAATTCTTTCAGCTCGGCGACCGACTTTAGACGGCAGAAATCTGACGTAAATAGACGTCAGATTCTGACGTCTAAACTTGATCGCCGCACTGGAAGAATTTAAAATTATAAGGGTTAATTGTTTGCTGATAAAGCGTCCCGCTACTTCTGGACATACACTGTCTGCGTGCTGTGGTAACTTTTTATTTCATGCGTATATTAGCTGGCATTGTCAATAAGCATAATTAAACAAGGTAACTAATGCAAGCACAATACAATTTTGAAAAATAAATCTGGTGGTATCAATCGACAAATAATGCAATAGTGATTTTTAAAAATATGTTATTTAAAAAAAGTATCTGCGTTAGTTATGTAGAAGTTTAAGGGTTAAATGCGTCCCCCCTACGGCTGGCCATACACTGTCTGCGTGCTGCAGTTTTTATTTTATTTCAAGCGTTAATCAGTGTTAATTATCTGGTATCGTCAATAAGCATAATTAAACATGTTAGATAATACAAGCACAACGCAATTTAAAAAATAAATTTATGTCAAGGTGGTATTAACCGACAAATAATGCAATGGTGATTATGTTAAAAATGATATGTTATTTTAGGAAGCTGACTGCGTTAGATAAAGCGTAGCAAATGGTGTTTATAATGCTGAGGTAATGATGGACCATCATCGCAGACGATTTGCCAACATTCAACCAGCGTTGGTCCAACCCCCCATGATAATAAAGACCGTCTTAAATAATAATCAAAGACGTGGGAATGTCGTAATTATACAACTCAAAACTTTGTATTTAAGATAGTGTCTACATAGATTTTACAATTCGCAAAATTTTATGTAATTATCATCACATGTTAAGTTTTAATACAAATAATAGACGTATATTTTTTTATATCGGGACTCAGAGGGTTAATGATCCGGTAAGTCTGCGTTCGCACTTGTCGCGACCCCTCGGCAGTAAAAGGACACGTATTAACACCTAACTCTAGTACAAACACTTTAAACAATGCGAATAAGTACACAATAATAGGGCTGTTTTTTTATCGGAACACTTCTTTGAACTTGCATCCCCATTTACCGTTCATTATTAGCTCTATAACCAGGAGTAAATTTTAAATCCACGTAAATGACATCTCAACTCGGAGTAGCTACTACAGCATGGTGACAAATAAATATTGGGAAGCCTTGAACAGGGTTCACGGGCCGATATAAGAATACGTTGGTCAAAATGAGAAATCATTCAATCATCAATTTTTATGTTGCACATAACAACATTTTAATCATGTCTGCGCGTAAGCGTACAGAACTTACCCTAAGGGATAAAGTAAGACTTATCAAGACTAGTGCCGGCAAATCTCATCGTCAACTAGATGTAGAGTCTGGTGATGATGATACATGTGACAGTCTGTCAATGATTAAAAAATACTCATTTCATGAAAATATGGCAGCGGTTTCTGTCCTCAAGGACATTACAGCAGACCGTTGCCTAGATGACATTCTACATGTTCTATGTTCAATATTGAGGATAAATTACAAAACTCACATGTGAAAATAAAATCCACCGGTCAACCATCCTCCATCAATTCTTATTTCAAACTGCAGTAAGCTGTTCTGTGATATTTATTTTCACCTTCATTTCGAAAAAAATGTTTTTATTAAGATACTTGTTTTATTTAATTGTGCATAATTATTATATAATCAGTTTTAACTTTGCACTGAAAAAAAACACTGCCTTTCTAAACAGTTACAACAAACTGTGAACATATTTACTATTGTTATTTTTCGTTTCATTATTTGAGCATATATATACATAATTGCCTCGATATCAATGGTATTTATTGCCCGATCACAAATGCGGTCGGACCGCCATTGCGGTCAAAAAATTCTGGCCCGTACTTGACCGCATTGGCGGGATTCTACTGTAAGTTAAACTCGAAATTCCTGGATTTTCTTCCTATTCAAAACCGGCGCGAACGCCGAAAAAACGCCTTCACGTTGCAATTGGTAATAATAAAGTAGTGAATTTGATAATTTCCGTTGATGTGTTTTGTTTATTATTGGACAGCGGTGGCAGCTACGGGATTTTATCTGTCCTGCCTTATATGAATGGACGTGAAGTTAAGCAGCGTCGCGCCCGGTTCATAATTGCATGTATACACTAGGACATCGTGTCGTGTGGCTCAGAGAACCACGTAAATCAGATGGCTCGTCTGACTGACTTTTGAGTTGGACGTAAGGTAATAGAACCTCAATGGACGTAGGCGCAGTTTCCATCCGCGAGACCCCAGAAAATCCACAATGTGAGTATTTGGCAGGCTATGAATTATATCATTAATGATAACAGGCCTTGCCAAGTTACTCCCGTGGCGCGATAGCACAATAGTGCGTACTGCCACGTAATATACAGATGAAGGTGAACACCAATCGATCGATATTAACAATCGATATCTTTGTGTATCATTACTCCCTTCACGACCTTAAGAAACGGTCCAGGTTCAGCTGCTAGTGTCAATAATATTAACCCTTACAACGCTGAAGTATTTTTCTATAGACCATTGAAATCAAAGGGTTTTTTCAACTTGAAATCATAAATATCTTAGTTAGCTCTTTCCGATTCATTTGAATACGTATGTTATGGGTCTGCGGACATTAGAAATATTTTTACTCTTTCAGTGCGGGGATCGACATCAGTCGTCAGAATCTGACGTCTACAGACGTCAGATTCTGACGACTGATGTCGATCCCCGCGCTGTAAGGGTTGACCCTCTAAGCCCGACTATTGTCTTTTTTAATCCGTTTTATTTGCCGATCAAATCACTGATATTGGGGATTAAAATGTTTGTTTAAAAATCAAGCTTTGCAAATGTTTGGTCTCAAACTAAACAAATATGAGTAATTTTCACCCACTTGAAGTTGTGGGTCGCGGTAGAGAGACACAGCTTCAAGTGGGTGAAAATTTAAATAAATGTACTTATCGGTGTAAAAGTTAATATAATCCTGCATCTGAATACGTATATGGGTATAAGGGTGCTGGAGCTGGGGGGGGGGGGATATCCCAAGTGTGTACTGGTCCTCAGGGCTTTCAAATGAAACACAGGAAGTTGACCAATGCTAGTTTTATGTTCGGCCATTGTCTACGACGCTAGCCCAACATAAAACCAGCATTGGAATAATGTATCATGATTGATGGTTTATCAGTAGTTAGTATACTGCAGTAAACATGTAGGATACTATGATATTATAATATAAGCGGTAGCCTATATTTAAGCTGGCCGACCCCGTCGGCGCATTCGTATCGACTAGGGCTTGTAACCTGGGGGTACCAGGTTCGAATCCCGGTTGGGGCGGATATTTGTCATCGTGGTTGTGCATATACAGGGCTCCAAACTGTTCTACATGTTCAAAGGCATGGGGTGTACAGTGTTGCGGTAACTGGGCACTATTTATAAAGAACCCTTGAAGTCATTTGATATAAGAGTAGGGCATAGTCCCGGCTTCGGTCTTCCTTCTGTCGCGATATTGCCATTATTGTGCAGAAATGAAATTAAATGAATCGGGCTTTAGGCCACCTTTGTGCACATATAGGCTAAACTGGGCCAGGAGAACCTCCTGAGGATGGTGAGATGATTGAGCTGACACTGTCCTCCAGACACAGAATTCGAAATTCGAGCCCTGGCGGTCTGAGGCCGAGCACGCTACCTCTCGGTCACGGAGGCTCCCCACAATACTGACTTTCACACGTGAATGGGGAAGAAACATTTTGTTTGTTTGAAACTGCCGTGACCGGGAACCGAACCCCGAACTCTGGCGTGAAAGGCAGCGGTGCTAACCACTACCCTAGGGCCCCCGCCCCGATTGTGCAGAAAGCGACGTAAAACAATATCCATATATATTTATAGATATATATTTAAGCTGCCACTAACCAACGCTGAAATATTTTTGACGCTGGCCCAACATTGCACCAGCATTGGACCAACGTATCATGTTAGTTGGTTTAGACGTGTTTAGTATCCTGACATAGTAAACATGTAGGATGCCATATAGTATAAGAACCCTTCAAGTCCACGTCGGCTTTATATATAACAGTTTTTAGCATTTTAATTTCAATTTGTCCTTCAAAATAGAAAATTTAACACTTGCGCGGGGATCGACTTTAGTCGTCAGAATCTGACGTCTGTAGACGTCAGATTCTGACGACTAAAGTCGATGCCCGCACTGTAAGAGTAGAAATATTTATAAATGCCATAACCCCATAACATAGGTATTTGAATGAATCGGAAAGAGCTAACTAACACATTTATGATAATTTTAAGGTGAAAAAGACCCTTTGGTCGCGATGTTTTTTTACAAATAATAATTCAGCGTCTCAATGGTTAATGGAAAAGTGAGCATTAAAATTAACACAATTCTCATGTATTTTATTCTGATTCAAATTGTACAATATATCATATCCAGGGTTTCCCCCAGAAAAATGAGAAAGCATCATGGCAACTTGTGGTTCGGGTTCAGCGCGGCGCGCATAGTTTATGAAAACTTCTTCATATATTCCTTCTAGTAACTTATAGAACTAATTTGTATCCATTGTTTGCACTTCTACATTTTATTTTTTCTGACATTGTAAAATATTAAAGTAAAAAGTCCTAAGGAAAACCATAAGGTCTGTCTTTAATTTGTTTTTTTTAAGCCTTATATTGACTATACCGTTTTTAGAATGACCACTGTTGCAGCCATGTGTAGACTGAAAAATAAAAAAAACTAAGCAGTTGATAATATGGCAGTTTGGGGAGAGCATTTAATAATTTTGCTGATGTTTTGACGCTTTGGGGGAAACCCTGCATATTGCGGTAGCGAGACACAACTTTAAGTGGTTAAAAAAATAATTCTATTTACTTAGCCTTTTAACATGTTTAAGGGTCTATATATTTTTATTTATTTATTTATTCATTAAAACCCCCACAAGTGAGGAAAACATATTATATTGTATATTACATTCATACAAACGTATCACAGATAAGAAATATCACAGTATATGTATTAAAAGCGGGTCAATAATTTAGTAAAAATATGTGCGGTAGAGTTTCTATTCAGAAAGTCAGCTCTATACAACACGCCTTGCAATGAGTCTACCACCCCGTCTCTAGCAGAATACTTTTGCGTATATTTAAAGGGACCCCTTGGGATGAAACATTTTCAATGTTGTCATTTTTGAAAATTTAATTTATATGAAGCTATATAGCCTACTGATCTTAACTGAAAATACGAAAAAGTCAAAAAACAATCTTAAAGCACTGAAAAAGAGTGAAAAAGTTGTATTTCCAGGTCGTATATTGCCATGTAAACAAAACAAGTCAGCAATATTCAGCACTTTAGATCACATATTCCCACGTATCAGACGGTAAGATCAAACCAGTCGCCGCTAATTGGTGTCTCATGGTCAGGACACGGGAGGACACACCTGCAGCACTGATTGTTTACCCAACGCTGGGCCTATGCCATCAGCATGTGGCCCAATGATGTGAAAACATTTAATCGCCCTTCAGGTATACAAATAGTCTGTTTGGGTTACTTCTGGTTTCATAGAAATGTTGATTAAAAATATTTGTAAAAATATGAAAATTCTGAAAAAAATAAAAACATGATCCATGGGATACACTACTTCAGTACGGAACTAAAAGCGAAAATTAATGTCCTCCCAAGGGGCTGCTTTGAACGTTGAGAGTGCAGAGAGAAGGGGTGATAGACCCATGTCAAGTAGTCTGCCAAAAAGCGTATTTTTACTGTACTTTCCGGTTAATAAATACTTAGACATAAAAAAAGAGCACAGACTCCATACTGGAGAATTCACTAAAAATATCCTTTTCATCAGGCTTACGGACATAGATTTAATACTCTCTTCAATAGGTAAGATATCAAGAGCCGTCAGCAACTTGGAGTTATGAGAGTAGGCCTACCCACTCAGACCAAGAAAAGCTTTGACAATTGTACCCTGAAGCCATTCGAGCTTACCATACATTGCTCTATTTAAATAAACAATTTCAAGCCCGAAGGTTAGAATAGGGCGACATATGGTGTGCCATAAGTGGAGCTTCAGATCTATATATAGACGGTATGGTTATACTCATAATAAAAACCTGCATGCTGTATAAATAACCTGCATGCGGTACGTATGTCATCGTTGACGGCTTATGTAGTAATTAATTCACAGAAACCGAAACATGTTGTATACATGATGTACATGGAATTACAAGGTATATATCATCAAATTATACAATGCATCAAACCATAAAGCGCTGACATGTTTTTATATAAACCATGGAGACCAAAGGGTTTGTCTAATTTGAAAGCATCATAAATGTCTTAGTTAGCTCTTTTCGCTTCATTTGAATACCTATGTTATGGGTCTACGGCCATTAGAAATATTTTACTCTTTCAGTGCGGGGATCGACTTTATAGACGTCATAATCTGACGTCTAAATTCGATCCCCGCACTGAATGAGTTAAAATACACATGTCACGTCAATGTGGTCTCCCCACCCTAAATAAGCCGAAATCACGGCAGGTGTATACTATGGGATCATCACACAAAATATTTTCAATGCGGCTGTTTCGACCTCTGTTGAATTAAAAACAAACACAAAGAAGTTATATTTCTGTGGATATTTAATAAGTCCCACATATCAGATATAATTGTTTCGTGATAATCTGACAGGGATACAGTGGGTTAAAAGGATGTGTGTCTGGTCTGTGAAAGAGGGTATGAATTTAAGCGTAATTTGAACTATGGTGACCTTTTTGCGCACTAGGGGGCTCAAAATCTGTCTGGGTAGCAAACCCTTATCGAGCTGTTTTTGAAAATGCACAGACCAGGCTTCATTATGATATGCGGCACTAGATAGGGGGGAGGGCAAAATGAAGTAAAATCGGCCCGTGGAATTGAAGCATTTTACATGTATTTCAATGGGACTGGCATTTGGGGTGGTGAGACCATATATTGTTAAAACAGTAGATTCGGATCTATGAAACTTTTGTTTGCTAATCTACAGTTATTCTACATGTGGCCATTAGGCTGCATTATAGATGTTTAAACATTATGATCGTGAAATCGTCGCCTCGGAGCTAAAGGATCCTATCTGCCACTCTGACGAGTGTCAGATAGGATCCTTTAGCTCCGAGGCGACGAAATATCAAGTCACTGAGCGCATTTCTCCTGACATGGTCTATTGTGCCGAAGAAAGAACATAAGATTCGTAGATCTGAATATACTCAGGGCTTCACCCCTCTTATATTCGGATCTACAAATCTAATGAATTTCGTTTTTTCTACATGCATGTAACATGTGTGATGACTCAGATTAAGTAAACAGCTATTATTATCCATATTTTATTGATCAAGCTATGAACATAAACACACTGCGTTATTTCAATGGACATTTTACTATTGTTTTTGTACTATTTCTATTATAATTTATTATAATGACAATACTTTTTTAGACCTCTATGCAATCTTATTTTGGTTAGATTATATAAACACGCCTCAGGTTCGTTGATGACAAGTAATACATGTACCAGCCCTATATACATGATATAAGGCACTCCTCATACATATTATATAGGCCACGTCTGATCGGTTTCACGCCTGATCGGAATTAAATCGACCGAACGGAGCATGTATTTATGTCAAGACTGGTTATGCAGATCACGTTGCTATTGATGAATCAACTACATATGTGTACAAGCATTATAAGCCTTCTCCCAGAGAATGGCCAATGAACTTTAAGATTTAAATTAACCCATGAACTGTTAGCGCTTCCGGTAAGGAAAATACGTTAAACAAATGTTGGTTTAATCATGTTAATAAAAAGGAGATAATAATGCGAATACATATATATTATTTCTTTTTTTTAATCCCCAAGGTGCCATTCACGTGTATGGTAGTGTTTAGCTTTTTAGTTGTTCTTCAAAAAATAAATAATAAAAAATAAACAATAAATTTGCGATATTAGCGACCCACAACTTAAAGTGAGCAAAAATTACTGACATTATGTTTAATTTCAATGAAAATATTTCTATTTATTTGTTTATTTTTTTGAGACAAAATCGTCCGTTTGGATTTGAAAGGGTGGATCTGCCACTTTGTGAAGTGTCAGATTCACCCTTTCATATCAAAGTGGACGAAATGACGGTTGGGGACGTGATTAACACTTTAGTCTTTTGAAGGCCACCGTCTTTTATTTATTTATTTATTAAGTTTTCTATAAGTACAAGTACATGTGTGTAAAATATACATGAATAATACTGTACATAAATCTATATAGAGTTGACGCGAATGGCGACAGGTGACCAACACCTATACAAGGCCACTTCCCTTAATGTAAAAAACAATCTATTTATACACTATTAACATGTTTAAACAATTGGACAGATATAGTGTTAACATCTCAAAAAGCTGAGCGGCCAATGTCGAAGTAAAATAGCAATTAAAATAAGCATGTCCATAATAATGACTAAAATGACTATATTAACAGATTTGTCATTCTATTGCACACACACGGCTGACATCTGCAAGTCGACGTTCAAGAACACATATTATAACATTAAATGACTGTTGTAATTTCAATTGATAGTGAAGCATTAGCTGATGTTTGAACGAGTTAACAAAAGTAGAATCCCGGATCTGTATTCCATTCACTAACAATTCTATGAAAAAAAAAAGATTTTTCAAATGTCTCAGTTCTTGTCAACATCGGGCAAACCTCAGCAGAAACGAGTCATTGGCCCAGTGTTGTTTTAATGTTGGTCCATCGTCTTCGACGCTGGACCAATTTTAAAATGACATTGTGTGAATGTCTGATGGTTATTATGACGTGTTATTAGCAGGGTGTAACTCATGAGATACACGCATCTGTAACAGACATCAATATCACTGTCTGTATTTACCTTAGTGGTCTCAAGAGCGGATCTTGAAGCGGGGGGGGGGGAGGGGAGCGCGGCCCCCTTTTGAAACCTGTTTAAATTACACTCAAAATGTTCTCGGCTGATGCCCCGAACTAACTGAAAAAATCATTGTTTAGTAATTAGAAAGAAAAATGTAGGAAACTACCAAATTAAAAAGGGGCCTTTCCTAAATTCTGAATCCGCTCCCTTGGTCTAATCGTGAATATAATATGGATGCCGTCAGTCAAACTGTTTAACTCTTACAACACTGAAATATTTTTGTATAAACCATGGAGATTTTTTTTTCAATTTCAAATCATCATAAATGACTTAGTAAGCCCTCCTTTCTGTTTCTTATATATACTTATGTTATGAGTTTACTGCCATTAGAAATATTTTACTTTTCTTTGAATGCGGGGATCGACCTTAGACTTCAGAATATGAGTTTGACGTCTATAGACGTCAAATTCTAAAGTCGATCCCCGCTCTCAAAGGGTTAAATGATGGAGACCAGGTGCCGTATTCTCGTACAAGTTACGATATATCGTAGGCTTCTGATTGGTCGAGATGGCCATCTCGAACAATCAGAAGCCTACGATATATCGTAACTTGTACGAGAATACGGGCCCAGCAGATTATAAAAATGATGTTTCTGTCATCGGCTAGAGTCATCACAAACGATACGTTAGAGCATAGAGACTAGAAATAAGCCGGATTCAGATCATTATATACTGGCAGCATTCATCAATAGATCCATCAACAATACACGTGTTTGTGTAGCATTCAGACAGTGACCGTCACCGTCACGCATGGTGAACTAAATAATGGCAATCCTAAACGTGAATGTTAACAGGTTAACTGTTGTCATAGCGAACATACATGTACATTACAATGCGTCAAATGGGGATTTAAGCCTCTATAAGTCAATACAGTACACTCACTCACTCACTCACTCACTCACTCACTCACTCACTCACTCACTCACTCACTCACTCACTCACTCACTCACTCACTCACTCACTCACTCACTCACTCACTCACTCACTCACTCACTCACTCACTCACTCACTCACTCACTCACTCACTCACTCACTTACTCACCCACCCACCCACTCACTCACTCACTCACTCACTCACTCACTCACTCACTCACTCACTCACTCACTCACTCACTCACTCACTCACTCACTCACTCACTCACTCACTCACTCACTCACTTACTCACTCACTCACTCACTTACTCACCCACCCACCCACCCACTCACCCACTCACTCACTCACTCACTCACTCACTCACTCACTCACTCACTCACTCACTCACTCACTCACTCACTCACTCACTCACTCACTCACTATATTTCAACATATCGTCATCAGTACACAGGGTGTCTATAGACACAAAATAGTTCGTATTGATCTACAGCCTTTTAAACATAGTTTTTAAATATTTGTCAATTACTGTAACATTTCTTGTGATCTGATTAAACTTACTGAACATTCGGGCAAGGCTGAATATGTTAAATAAGCTGATAATATGAAAAATAAAAGTAAAATTTAACCATAAAGATCAGGTTAATATTTACACCCGGGTGAAAATATATATACGCCGGAAGTCAGTTTTCTGTATAAAGATTTATACCCGGTAAAGATATTAATGCGATAGTATTTATTGCCATGGTATCGAACCTGTTTAATCCCCCAAGTGGACGACTTCTCGTTTCTGTCTCCATGGTAACGCTCGTATTTTGTGAATCCATAGAGATCCATAGCACCAGATATTAGTGATTCCGTGAGTGTGCGGAACTTTATCACCCTTCGCCCTCCTCGCCCTCACTCACCCCTTCCTCTCCACGCCCCAACCCCGCTCTCACTCACCCCTTCCTCTCCACACGCCCAACCAGCCCTTCTTTGACACTTTCCTCTCCACGCGCCTTGTCTCAGACAATCACCAGGGGCAGTGTTTATTAACCCTTGTGCTGCTAGGACTGTATATATACGTGAACCCTTGTGCTGCTAGGGCCGTATATATACGTGAACCCTTGTACTGCTAGGGCCGTATATATATACGTGAACCCTTGTGCTGCTAGGACCGTATATATACGTGAACCCTTGTGCTGCTAGGGCCGTAAGGACCGTAAACATGTTTAGAAGCAACTGAAATTGATCTAATATTTTTTGAAAGATGCGCAGACATCAGACGATGAGCCAATAGCTGAGTTAATGCTGGTCCTCCGACGCTGGTCAAAACTTAACCCTTTAACCGCCAGTGTCGCATATATTCGGGTTTTCATTTTTATTAGCACATTAAGAACCACCTTTTGAACATGTTAAAGATAAAATATGACATCAATCAACAATATTTCACGGTTGACCTTAATTTTGTCAAATCTGAATAATTTTCACTCACTTGAAGTTGTGGATCGCGTCAGCACAAAAAACATTGATACAATGTCTCGTTTTTCCTGGGCAGGCAGTTAAGGCCAAAAAAAATAATTGTATGTTTCCGATAACAGACTTTTCAGAAATAAGGTAGGTAGGTTGTATTTTTTTTGCTTTTTTTTGCTACACCATATTGGGTGATGCACATGTTTTTTTGTGCAGCAAAGCAAAATAAAAAAAATTCTGCATAAACAGTACCGTTTTTCCTACTGTGCGCCGATCAAAATGCTGAAAAAAAAATTAGCTCCGTTATTTATTGATAAAAAGAATTAGGGTCGGCGGATCTTGAAAAAAAACTAGGGTCGGCACCTAGCCTAGAATTAGGGTCGGTCGGGTTACCTAATTAGTTATTCAGATGACTCAATGTGAAATACCAACGCAGAGATTCCCAGACAATTAGGTGTCTTTTGTTCTCTGGGGAATGCTAGCCTCAATGCATTGCAAATTTATCTTCCTCTGGCAAATGATCGCCGCTGGCGCGATTCTCGCACTTTGTATCCAGAGTTATCGCGGACTTGTTGCGAGCCTTCAGAACCCAATTTACCACTCCCAGTAACTTGATCACCAATAACGAGGCAACTACCCAATGCTGAATCAATGTTGGATCGTCTTCGGCGATGTCTGTCCAACACCAACCCAACATTGACAGTGCCGCGCTCACTGGGTTTATTTTCTGTTTGATTTTGGTAATTTTGAAATAAATAATTTACTCCAAGAACTGTTCTATATAAACATGTAATACAATTTGAAATTTTCAGTACACCTTCGAGCCGGTTCGAAATAAATAATTAGCCCTCGACGAAAACTCAAGCTCCCCCCCCCCCCCCTGGAAATTGGATGGTGGCCCCCTTACTGGTTAAAGGGACTAGCATAACAGTATGTCAGCATTTCCCCATGGTCACAAATAACTAAATCTATTGCTCTTATAATAAATTTATTATTGCTTGGATTTTTGTTCTAATAATTAAATATGGTGAATATGTGTGATAGGCTGTGAGGCATTTGTTAATCATGTTAATCGCTAAATCTTGGAATAAATGACTGTTCTCGCATTTTCGTTGTGCTATAGTTAATCTAGTCACACACTGTATATCGCCCAGAAGATGTGGGTGGACGGTGGATTTAGGGACCTTGGGGAGAAAAGCGCATAAAGTGGGTAAATTGGCTTCACTTGTCCGGATCAATATTCATCCCGTGCTAATCCCGTGTCTGCCGTGAAATAGGACGTCAACAAGAGGCGAATCCTTACAAGGAACAGACAAAATACCCAACATACAAAAGCCGAATCCGTATATCATGTATATGGGAAATGCAAAATACCCAGCGAACCTTGAAACTATGCTGCCTTATCGTTGAACCACAGTATTTATTATTCAAATATTTATTTATTGCAACAGTCAGGCTATATTACATATGCCCTATTGTGATTTTTTTCACATATACTTATGCATCACGTACGTATGCGACGCTGGTTCTTTATAGCACATGAAATAGCAGCTTTTAAACATGTTAAATATAAAACGTGACATCAATGACTATTTCTCAGCTATATATGGGAAATTGACACGCTAGGGTAGTGCCCCAAGTTGAGATACTACCGTAGTAAATTTTGAGTATCAAATACGGATATTTTGGCATTTTCATCCATGTTGAGCTTATGGAAACTATATAAATACATAAACGTTTCCCCCAGCACTGAGTCTGACTTCATGGTTTATCAGTCTAGTGCCGAGATAACCTGGTCTTAGAAGTGGAGAAATCGGCCTCACAGTACATTGTCTCCAAAATAGGAGATTGGGAAACATTGATTTTCTTTCTCACCTCAGTCACATTTTGACAAAGTGGTTTGTTTTCTGCTGCAGTGTGAAGTAAAAATCAACAATATCCTCAAGTTATTGTCGGACAACACAATGTTTTCGGACTCTCTTCTAATCTTATGCAGCGTATACTTTATGGACATATCCCTAGCTTTTATGGATAAAACATATAGAATTTTATATAGTTCTGTATACTATTTTTAGATCCCTTTAACCTGTCAACCCCTAGCTTTTAAGAGGGGCTTGGGGGGAGGGGGGGCACAATAGCTTTGTAACAGATGTTTTATATTTGCATTGTTTCATTGGCATTGACTATATGCATGCAACACGTGCATTTGAACAGTTATATGTGAACCAAACAATGAATGTCAACAGCAGCAGGACGCGAACCTGCTATCCTCGGGCTCAGTGTTAACCTAGCCAGGCTACCAATGACATCTACCATGTCTACTGCAGACAGTTTATGCAATGAGAAGATCAATCGTGTAATGTAGCCTGGCGGCCAAATTGGAGGACTAATTGGAAAATCCTCCTAGAGGGACACGCTTATGCCGTTTTAAGCCCTGAGACCTGGTAATATGCAATAGTGCTTTGACTTTGGAAGTAGCATTATTAACCCTTTCATTGTGACGTTTACCCCTTTCATAATAAAATGTAACAAGAAGTAACACTTGACTGGAAGCTTGAAATCAGTTATTCCTAGAGTTCAATTTCTAATTAGTAACACATAATCATAAGTCTGTCATATTAGCTACGTTTGATGCTACGTACTGAGCACATGGGGCTCATCAACGCTTATTGGCAGCGCTTATTGGCTAATTGTTTATCCTGACGTAAACAGCACATCAGCAGCAGACAGCATCCTGACAGTGACAGCGCTACCATCTATACTCTCTACTGGGTGTCACTGAACCGCTCTTTAAACATTTACCGCTCTTTAAACATATACCGCTCTTTGAACATATACCGCTCTTTAAACATATACCGCTCTTTGAACATATACCGCTCTTTAAATGTATACCGCTCTTTAAACATATACCGCTCTTTCAACATATACTGCTCTTTAAACTTATACCGCTCTTTGAACATATACCGCTCTTTGAAGATATACCTCACTTTAAACATATAATAATAATAATAATAGTCAGTTTTTGTAGAGCGCTTATTAGTTGAATTGTAACTAGTCTAAGCCCATAGAAGTAGTGCTTTATGAAGAGGAATGTCTGAAGCCGACTTTTTAATGTTGTTAGAGATGGGGAATTTCGAATGTCAATTGGCAGATCATTCCACAATTGAGGGTCTTTCACTATAAAATCAAATGCAGCTACATCTTTTCGTCCCACAGTGATGTTGAGTAGCTGTCCATTGCTGCTAGATCGCAGCGCTCTTTGGGGCCTGTAAAGTGTTAGCTCACTGCAGATATAGACAGGAGCTGCTCCATGTATCACCTTGTACATGCACACACAAAGCTTGAACTGGATTCTGGATGGGACAGGAAGCCAGTGTAGATCACAGAGTATAGGTGTGATTCTTTCTCTAATATTGGTGCGAGAAATCACTCGGGCTGCACAGTTCTGCACGCGTTGGAGACGATCCAGACCAGTCTGTCTCAGACCACCAAGGAGGGCGTTTGCGTAATCCAGCCTGCTCAGTATAGCCGAGCGCACTGCGTCACTACATGCATCCCTCGTAAGGAAGTTACGAATACGCCCTATTTGACGTATATGAAAAAATGCAGAACGACATACCTCTGACACATGCCGGTTCATTGTCATGTTCGCATCAAAGAAGGCACCGAGATTTCTCACTGCGTTGCTAGGCTGGAACACAAATTCACCCAGATCCAGGTGACTTGTGTCATATTTCTGGTTATGGTGACGTGACTGGAAGATAATAAATACAGTTTTATTGTCATTCAACTTTAGCTCATGAGTCAACATCCAGGCTCTAATTTCGGCGATACAGCTCTTCAATCTAGCCGAGGCTCTTTCACGGTCTCCTGGTATTGTTGGATCAAATGAAACATAAAGTTGAGTGTCGTCTGCATATATGTGATAATACAGACCATGTTTCTTGCAGATAGAAGATATTGGTATGGTGTAGGAAGTGAACAAAACTGGTCCCAGTACTGACCCTTTAGGAACACCTAAAGAATCCTAAATGTTGTCTTCATGTCGGCATTGGACAGACTCTCGGTATAATATTTGGATTTTGCGGCTTTTATTGCTTTACTGACAATTTTAGTTTGGTCTTGGTACATTCGTTTATGGATTTCCAATCCACTTTTCTCCCATTGCCTCTCTAGTGCTCGTCTCTTCCTCCTCAGATCTTGAATTTTCTCGTCAAACCAGGACTGGCTTATTTTAGCCTGGGTGTTCCTAACTATCATGGGAGCATGGTGATCTAGCACTGTTGTCGTACATCTGTAGTATTTCTCAAGCAGATCTTCACCATTAGCAGCCACTTTAAGGGCATCATCATATTTATTGGACAGATCAGTTTGAAAAGCATCTATATCAATCTGTCTGTAGTTCCTATATGATATTTTCTGCCTAGTAGGCCGCTGTTGGGAGCCACATATTTTAAGCTGCACAGTGTGATGGTCAGATATAACATTTGGTGTTACTTTCACATCACCCACCAAGAAGTGATCTGATGGTCGTGTAAGTACCCAGTCCAAAATACGACCCTGCCGGTCTGTTGGTTTATCGACAATTCGCTGGAATCCAGATTCTAGTATAATTTGCTTTCCTCGTTCAAACTGCTCGGCAGTTGTATTGTGATTGTGGAAATTGAAATCACCAGCTACGGTCAGGTTGCCTGGTAAAATAGCCAAACGTGTCATAAGGCTGTTGAATTCATCTAAGAAAGCAGACATGCTGTTAAGCTTTCCATCCACACCCAGTTAGGGCCTGTAGATTAAATCAATCGTAAATGGTGGTTTCGAGCATGTAGCCTGAAGAAACTCAAATTGAGAATAGTCATTACCCATGTGAGAGAGTTTTGAAGGGCAAATTTGACCGATGGAGCAAAGCTATACCACCTCCTATTTTTACTTTTCTGTTTTTTGTTTTAAGATCAAAGGCGGGAGGTGTCAGCTCATTTTGTGTGATTAGGTCTTCATCCTTAAGCCAGGTCTCAGTTAGCAAGGCAATGTCAGTGTTGCAGTCATCTAGATGTTCTGTCACCATAGTGGCTTTGTCATTCCTGACTGAATGTGCGTTCAGGAGAGTAATATTTAAATGAGGGGTGTTAGAGGCAATGTTTGTGTCAACGCACCGTAATGTTTTCTCTTTTCTAAGCCTCTTCTTTCTTCCAGCACGGCAGCCACGTCTTGTTTTCTTTGAGCATAATTTGATACCATTGCTGCGCAACAGCAGTCATTAGGTGAGTACCGATGAGCTGTTGTCGTAACTGCTCCTGTCGCTGCTGTCACTAATGCTGTGGCCTTGGCTGAGCTATCACGGATTTGATACAGCTCAACTCTGTTGGGCGTAAGTTGCTCCATACACGGGACTGTACATACAATCCTGTGATACTTATGTCGTGTAGCCAGATCTTAGATTTTACCCAGGCTTCCCACATGGCATGTAATTTCGCCAGATTATCAATATTTTCCTGGCTGAAGAAGTATACCTACAGAGTCTATGCCAGGTTAAATTGTTGGTATCCAAAAATTGTGTCCATAATTCCTCAGATTTCCTGCTAGAAAGTCACTTTGATGGTAAGCTGTTCTGTGAGCTGCCTCATGGCGCACCGCAGACAATCATAATATATCATAACATATACCTCTCTTTAAACATATACCGCTCTTTAAACATATACCGCTCTTTAACCGTTTACCGCTCATTAAACGTATACTGCTCTTTAAACGTATACCTCTCTTTAAACGTATATATACCTCTCTTTAAACTTATACCGCTCTTTAAACTATTCAAATGAAGCGGAAAGAGCTATTTAAGATATTTATGGTGATTTCAAATTTTAACATATTTGAACATATACCATGTATACCGCTCTTTAAACATATACCGTTCTTTAAACATATACCACTCTTTAAACGTTTACCTCTATTTAACCCTTTAACCTTTCATCATTTTTGATTAGCACTTTAAGTACCACATTTTAAATATGTTAAAGATAAAATGTGACATCAACCAGCAAGATTTGAAAAGAGTTGACCTCCATTTTGTCAAATCTGAATAATTTTCAATCACTTGAAATTGTGGATCGCGTCAGCGAGACACAACTTTAAGTAGGTGAAAATTTAAATTGAATAATTTGCCATTGAAGGATTAAACGTATACCGCTCTTTAAACGTATACCTCTCTTTAAACGTACACCGCTCTATAAACGTATACCGCTCTATAAACGTATACTGCTCTATAAACGTATACCACTCTTTAAATGTATACCGCTCTTTAAACATATACCGCTCTTTAAACATATACCGCTCTTTGAACATATACCGCTCTTGAAACATATACCGCTTTTGCTCGTCAGTCTACGAATAAGAGTCTTCGCTCTCAATTGGTTTAAGCCTCAAAACGCTGAAATAAATGTATATAAACCAAGAAAACAAAACGTTATTTGTAATTTGAAATCATCATAAATGTTATGGACCTACTGCCATTAGAAATATTTTAATTTTTCAGCGCAGGGATCGACTTTAGACGTCAGAATCTGACGCCTATAGTCGTTCCCTGCGCTGAAAGGGTTAACACTTATAGCAATAATAGTCGTTTTTATCCCGTTTTAATATTCATGTTACTGGGAACTAAATATGTGTTTAAATCAAAATATTTGCAAATGTTTGGTATTAATTTAACTAATACGAGTAAATTTCACCCACTTAAAGTTCGGTAGCGAGACACAACTTTAAGTGGGTGAAAATTTAAATAAGATAACTAGCGCTTTCGCCATTATTGGTTGGGCTTATTGGCTAATTGTAACTCCTTGTGCGAAGACATGCAAACACGGGACCTTGTCTCGTGGACACAAATGATCTATATCACAACTAACCAGTAGCGCATGATTTTCGTTGATTTCTCTGTCAATTATCAACCGATTTTCATGAAATTTTGTAAAAATCATATTTCAACAGCATCCTAATATCCATGAAAATTTCGTAAAATTATATTAAGTATTTCAAAAGTTAGTCCATTTGACATGTAGTAAATTTAAATAATGACGTCCCTCTTTAAACCAAAATTAGCTGTGCTAAATTTCAAGTAAATCGGTTTATAATTGACGGAGAAATCGAAAAGCATGCGCTACAGAATGACCAAAATGTGGCCTAGGGTAGTTAATCTATGTTTTTATGTTGGGCCAGCGTCGTAGACGCCGGGCCAACATTAAACCATAATCAGATCAACGTCCAGTGTTCTTCAGGATAACACTTTGCTTCTTTATTCAAGTACTGGTCCATCGTCCACGAAGCTGGCCCGATGGCTGATTCGTACAAACTTGGGCTTGTAACCTGGAGACCTTGCTCGAATCCCGGTCGGGCCGGATATTTGTCACCGTGGCTGTGCATATACAATGCCCCAAACTGTTCAAAGGCCTGGAGTGTGTACAGTGCTGTCTATGGTACTGTGCACTATAAAGAACCCTCGAAGTCCTTCGAAATAAGAGTAGGGCATAGACCCGGCTTCGGGCTTCGTTCTGTCACGATATTGCCATGATTGTGCAGAAAACGACGTGAAGCAATATTCATCCAGGCGATCGTCTGCGACGTTGATTAATATTGGGTAAGAACTGTTTATTCATTGAACGGGATGAAGTGTGTGGGAGTAGGGGGGGAGGGGGGGGGTTATCCACAAAAAAGGGACGCTGCGCTTTGATAGAGCACCTGTATGACTCGCCAGCCATGCATGTGTCCCGGGTTCGAGCCCCGCTGATCATTGTTTGTCCTTTCTCAATGTGGCCATGTGATGACGTTAACGGCGGCCTCGTCGGGTTAAGGTTGAAACCAATGTATCGACGCTAACTCTTACAGCGCGTAGGTCAATTTTAGCCATCAGATTCTGATGTCTAAAATCGATACTCACACTATAAGAATAAATATTTATAGGCCCCTGATGAAAAAGTAACTAATTATAATGGCCGTAGATCCATAACATAGGTATTCAAATGAAGCGGAGAGAGTTAACTAAGGTATTTATGGTGATTTCAAATTGAAAAAAAAACCTTTCGTTTCCATGGTTTATACAACAATTGTCAGCGCTTTAAGGGGTAATTTCGCACGCTCCTAGTAGCTCTGCTGGACAATAATCAGGAAAAAGGATCATTGGGGTTAAAGGGTTAATCTACTTGTCCAATGCTTGTTATTCCTTATCCTGCTGATCACGACTATTGTCGTTTTCAACCTGTTTTATTTGTCGACCAAATCACTGTTATTGAGAATGAAATGTGTGTTTAAACATCAGCATTTGACAATATTTGTGCTTAAATTAAACAAATATGAGTAATTTTCACCGACTTGAAGTTGTGGGTCGCGGTAGCGAGACACAACTTCAAGTGGGTGAAAATTTAAATAAATTATCTAGGCAGGATAAGGGTTAGCCGTATTTCATGCGTCGCTTTAAAGTAATTAGGACTTCGTTTGTGTTCAGATAAACTAAGTTTTATACTTTTAGTCACATTTTTTGTCATTTCGGTCATTTGTGTGTCATTTTGGTCATTTGTGTGTTATTTTGTTTATCTGTGTGTTATTTTGTTCGGTTTTTTTTCATTTGTGTGTCATTTTGTTTATTTGTGTGTTATTTTGGTCATTTGTGTGTTATTTTGGTCATTCGTTTTTCATTTTTATCATTTGTGTGTTATTTTGGTCATTTGATTGTTATTTTATTCGTTTGTGTGTCATTTCGGGCATTGTTGTGTCATTTTGGTCTTTGTGTGTGTCATTTTGGTCATTTCTGTGGTATTTTGTTCATTTGTGTGTTGTTTTGTTCATTTGTGTTTTTTTTTGTTACATTTGTATGCCATTTTTGTCAGTTGTGTGTCATTTTTGTCAGTTGTGTGTCATTTTGGTCAGTTGTGTGTCATTTTTTTGTCATTTGTGCGTCTTGTTTTGGTCATTAATGTGCCAGCGGTTGGTGGATCAGATATTGTGTAGAGCGCGCCTTTTCGCGGACAGACAGCACGTAAAGATGGCAATCAGAGATCTCACCCTCAAATACTTGGGATGCTAGGCGTATCACACGTTTATTGATTGTCAACCCACCAGACAACTGATCTCTTCCCACGAGCGGCAGACATCCGCTGGTTCCCTGGCCAGATACACAGATGTAGCGTTACGTAGATGACATTCACTGGTTCCCGGATGAAGGTCAGACATTCACTGGTTCCTGGACTCCAGGAAGCAGTGAATGTCTGACCTTCATACCGGAAGCAAGCAATGTCCGCTACGTAACGCTACACTGAGTCCGGGGAACTAGTGAATGTCCTGGATGTTACGCTTGTTATCTTCACATTGAATACTGATTAGTCAAGATTATGAAAGATTAATTTAAATTTGCTTTATTTACTTCATTTACTTAATTCGAATAACTATTAAGTTACATTACAAAAATGGGCTGACGCAATTCAAAGCTTAAAATGACGAAAAATATATCTATTTATTATAAAAAATATGTATATAAACCTATATTATCCTCTGATCATAGACAGCATTTTAACATCAAGATTTGCTAATGTTTGGTGTCAAATTAAACAAATATGAGTAGTTTTTACCCATTTGAAGTTGTGTCTCGCTACCGCGACCCACAAATTCAAGTGGGTCAAATTATCTCATATTTGTAGATGAAAATTTAAATTATTTAATGTACCGTTTTAATGGTTAAAACGCCTAACAGTGTGCTGTCCACGAAGCGTGATCACTACCTGAAGCATATCGCGAGTTATTTCCACCCACTTGAAAATGTGGATCGCGGTAGCGAGACACAACTTTAATGGATAAAGACACTTCAGATAACTCTGTAGCGATTTATGTTGTCACGATGACGAGACAGAATCTCTGTGATTGTCAGCATACCGCTGGCGTCACCGTTGTTGACTCTCAGTGACCGCGGCGCCCACACATCTTAAGGATGAGCCGTGGGTTGATAAATTACTTTTATACGGGCACATCATCATATTTTTCAACTTGGCCCTGACTGAGAGCGATCGCACAGCTTTTTAACAACGTAGCGGGAAATGAACTCACCATGCGTAAATCTACGTGAAATGTTTCCGCTTCTAATAAACCTATATCATCAATCTGATTAATTCTTTCAGTTTGGGGATCGACTTTAGAAGTCAAAATCTGACGTCTGTTGACGTCAGATTCTGACGTCTAAAGTCGATAAACTATAATGTATAATGGCCGTAGACCCATAACATAGGTATTCAAATAAAGCAAAAGGAGCTGATATTTGTGATGATTTCAAATTGAAAAAACATCTGTGGTCTATTTGGTTTATACAAGCATATCTCAGCGTTGTAGCCCTAAGGGTTATTGACTGGCGAGTCCTAAATATATAAGCGTCTTAAGGAAAGTGTACACGTTTTTGTACATGGAGCTGTGCACATTTTTGTACAGGCGGACTCGAACAGACCTTCAGTATTAGTGACGTTGGTGCTCCCACTGGCCATGCACGTTCCCAGCAAACACGAGACATTGAGCCATTGTTGGTTCAATGTTGGGCCAGCGTGGTAGACGGTGGACCAATATTGAACCAACAATGGCTCAATGTCTCGTGTCTGTTGGGTTACAGCATCTTGTGCGGACTTCATAAGATTAACAGAGTTGCCATCGATTGCTCAAATACAGAAACACGCTGCTGGTGGTCTCAGACTCTGCTGGGGGTCTCAAGGGAATTGTTTGATATTCGCACTGATCAATGACTCCTCCCCAGCAGATACGAGTCGTTAAAACCAATGTTGTTTTAATGTTGGGTCGACGTCGAAGACGGTGAACCAACATTAAAACAACATTGTTTGAACGTATCGTGTGATTCGCCAGACTTGTAGCAGGTCTAATTCAGTGATATGTGATTCACCAGACTTGTAGCGGGTCTTATTCAGTGCTATGTGATTCACCAGACTTGTAGCGGGTCTAATTCAATATGTGATTCGCCAGACTTGTAGCGGGTCTAATTCAGTGATATGTGATTCGCCAGACTTGTAGCGGGTCTAATTCAGTGTTATGTGATTCTCCAGACTTGTACATGTAGCGGGCCTTATTCAGCTATATGTGATTCGCCAGATTTGTAGCGGGTCTAATTCAGTGATATGTGATTCACCAGACTTGTAGTGGGTCTAATTCAGTGATATGTTACAATCTCACACAGCAAAGTACGGTGGTCTCTGTTCATTGGTTAACTCTACCGTTTGTCACGCCAGGTTTCGGTAGTATTTTATAGCGACTTAATCAGGCTAAAATAGTAAAACAAATCGGTGATTTTAATTTTATTTCGGCTTCTTAAACATTTCCTAAACATGTCCATAGACTAGAACTGCAAAATATTTTTTATTTTTGTGCTGCGCATTTACCAGCTAATCGAGATATAGAGACGAAATTCCCGTATTTCTTATTTTGAAATAAGTAATCGGGAATTTGCTAGCCTGTCTGGTAAATGCGCAGCACAAAATTGAATACTGTTGCAGTTCTAGTCTATGGACATGTTTACATCATATGGTCATATTAAGAAGCCAAAATAAAATCACCGAATTTTTACGATTTTAGCCTGGGTTGAGATTGAGTCGGTTTAATGAAAGATGCTGTGCCGAAATAGTAACTATTTCGGCACAGCCTTTACAGGGTTTCCCCCAGAAAAATGAGAAAACATCATGGTAACTGGCGGTTCGGGCTCAGCCCGGCGCGCGTAGATTGGGGTCCCGAGGCATATCCCTGTCTTTCATTTGTTTATTAAGCTTTATATTGACTATATACCGTTTTTCGAATGACCACCGTTGCAGCCATGTGTAGACAGAAAATAAAAACTAAGCATTTGATAATATGGCAGTTTAGGGAGAGCATTTATTGATTTTATTTGGGGGGAACCCTGAATTTAACTCTTCGCGTCAAAAGTGATATATTTTCTGTTCTCTGTATTTAGTTTGAAAGGCCATGTTCCTTTCGTGTTGAGTCGTAAAGAAGGGAGCATACATCACAAAAGACATATCAAAATGTCTATCATACACAGTCCACTAACGGTTACAGTTATATAATTTATATTTTTTATAATTTATGTTTTCACTCACCTAAAGGTGTGTATCATTTAGACCGCGACCCATAACTTCAAGTGGTAATAAAAAATCAGGGAAAACGTTTTAACATGTGATTGTCTCGCGCTTATAACACATTTCCGAGTTGAAAACGCCCGTAGTGACCCCAATTATTATGGAATGGCCTTCATCTTCCAAGATCTATCCTGACCATTTGGTAGCGGCGCACATACAAAAATTAGCTTAACCCTTTCAGTTCGCGGACCGTCTTTGGGCGTCAGTATCTGACGTCTTTGGACGTCAATATCTTACGTGTTTATTCTGACGTCTAAAGTCGATCTAAAGTGAAAGAGTAAAATATTTATAATGACTGTAGACCCATGACATCGGTATTCAAATTAAGCGGAAAGAGCTGACCATGACATTTATGATGATTTCCGATTACTACTATGTGATAAATAAGATAGTGCTCCATATACTGATATATACATGATATACTACTGCACACTGAACAAGCTGCCCTGGGAACATCCATTTCAAACGTTAGGTATGAAGTGATTATGACGTCTGGGTGCAAAGGTCAAGATATAATATCATATGTGATGTTATCATGGTTATCTGATCTGACAGCAAACACGACACATGGAAACAATGTTGTTTTATTGTTGGGCCACCGTCTACGACGATGGCCCAACATTAACCCAGCATTGTTTCAATGTGTATGTTATAATCTGATATGACAGCTATAAGTGGATCATTGTCTGTATAAAAACCCATGGGATACTAGCGCTTCTTTATATATTCAACACTTTCAGCAAAGGGACCATCTGGGCAATTCCATGAAAGTGTCAACCTAGGTGTGAAAAAATTAAAATGGCCTGATTCCCATTTTCATATCTTAATTTCATAGACAACTTGTCAAATTTTGAGAATCAATAATTGTTTGGCCAGGAAACAGAACTACATTGATGTAAAATCGCGCTGATCTTGAACATTTAAACACTATTTGGCATTGCTAACATATTACACAATTTGACACCTATTTGTATTATTTGCACTACGACATAAGAAATGCCACCAGTAGGAAATATTTAGTGTTTGTTCATCAGTAGAAGATGTCCGTTGAAAACAATATATATGTTGATAGCTGTACTCGTCTTCAACATGGGTTTTCAGGTGTGACAATTCTGTGTTAAATTGATAAAAACGAATATGTACGTCCGACACCAAATATTATCAAAATGTTTTTTTTCAAGTAGACAAACCACATCCAGTGTTCTAAAATCCCTTATGCAAAACAGAAATGGTAGCATAACCCCAGCTATGCAACATGGAGTCACTGTGATGATTGGCTGTTTGATTATCGCCATGCAAACAAGCGTACGTCCGACACTATTGTAATGTACGTCCGACACCTTGTGTCAATCACAAGGCTGTTTAGTATACTCATGCTCACTAAATGGCTCAATGAGCCACATGTCAGTTTATTATGAGGTAATGGATGGATATAATATCAGAAAGAGAAATTATTCATCAATTGTGAATGGCAAAGTAGTGTAAAGTATGCGTAAGAGAATTAGCTTGTACGTCCGACACCAAAATAGTAAATTACATTATTTTTTAGATATGATAGTTGGATATCTACTTTAATTTATCTAATATGTTGAATACAAATAGTACATTTAATGCAAATATGCAATCAGAACTGCATGCAATAGTACAAATGCTGCATGTTGAATATGCAACTCACTGCAGGCCAAACACAATATTTGTGTACGTCCGACACCATGTACAACACTGAATCTCTGTTGACATGGTGAAGGTCTTTTAATTCTTGATTAATAATCTCAAGAATCTGGGAGTCCAGATGCAGCACACAGATCGTGATAAAATTATGTAAAAAGTGCTAAATGACCATTTAACTGCATTTTGATGAATAAATGTGGTGCTCTGTTGATAATTTAAGCCATTGAATAAACAATATGATCCAGCCGAAGTCGCCAATTACACTAGAATTCGGCACCACTGCTAACGTTCAGAAGAACTTCTAGCTTGATGGTTGTTCATGGACATGGTGAATGAATGCATCCCTCTATATTTACCAACCAAAAAAACACCGATTGGCATTATTAAGGGCCTAGCATCTAAACTAATGGTACCTCATCGACTATTGAACATCGATAATTAATGATGTCTGGGGAGGAGTCACCCGACATACCTGTCAATAGAAAACGGGAATAAAATAATGTAAATAACCTTGGACCATGCCCAGTTCGCCTGGGCAGCATCAAGGCTGATTTGTAAAACACTCACTTGCCATTTTAATTTTGTAAATTACAGTTTTTATATTTTTACAAACTAAAATCCAGCTGAAACGTGATGTTAACTTAGCACTATATACTTCACTCTTACCTAACACAGTTATGATATGGTTACGGCATGGCAAATTACTGCTATTATTAAACATCTTATACTTATATATTGAAAAATTATGTAATTTTGAATGACAACCCCTCAAAATGATTGTTAAAAAGCATTTGCAACATTTTTGACTTTGCTTGTGGGTGTTGCAGGATGAACAAAATCCTTAATTTCAGACATGTACGTCCGACACCAAGTGAGTGTACGTCCGACACCAAAGATATCTAATAATTTCTAGAACAATTAAAATTAAAATAAAAAATATTTGATATGTAATAATAAGACAACACTATCCTCTATCAGTATCAGGCCACATTGTTATGCTGTCACCCAAGGATTCAGACAGATATGGTACTGAAGATTTATTTTACAAAATATCAATTTGTCTGCGTACGTCCGACACCACCCTTATATTGGCTCATAGCCGATATGTGTGAATGACATAAAATATTAAAATGTCCCACATGATAGAGTGAGGTGGTGTGTATGAAATAGCAACAACATAATATAATTCTCATTCTCAGTTGGGGCACCAGACTTGAAATAAGTGTCTGAAACGTACGTCCGACACCGTGGAATTGCCCATCTGTAGAAGATATTTCTATACAAATGAAGCGAAAATAGCTGACTCAGACATTTGTGATGATTTCTAATTGACAATTTCAATAATTGGTCTCTATAATTCTATTCTCCTTGGTTTTATTAGCCAAGTGAATCACTGTTATTGGGAATGAAATGAATGTTTCAACATCATGAAGTACAAATGTTTGGTCTCAAATTAAACAACACCAGGAATTTTCACTCACATGAAGTTGTGGGTCGCGGTAACGATACGCAAAGTTCTTCAAGTGGTGAAAATTTTGATAAAAAAGCTTAATATATCCTTAGATACATATTTAAGTAATATAAAATCGCGAATAATGACATTTTTTGCAACCTGCCTACCGGTATTATATGTATTTAAACTGGAATCGTGCGTTTTTCATACCTGAAAATATAGTTACTTTAAGACTTAATGGGTGGATCAATTGACCCATATACTCCTGATTGTGGCCTGTATGATATCTGCATATGTTGAATTGACCCATTTATTCGTGATTGGTGTCTGTATAATGGTTGCATATGTTATCATATTGCTTCGTAATCACATAATTAGAAAAAGCCGATGAGTACAATCCTCAATTGCCATGATTGGAGGAGAACGCGATCGCAACGAAGCTTCTCAATGTTATTAGCAACATGTACTTATAATAATATATTCATTCATTCATTCATTCATTCATTCATTCATTTATTCGTGTTTTAATTAATTTCATTCGTGCATTAATTTATTCATTCAGGACATAATTATCGTGAATCGAATTAAATACAATGTTAGATGTATTGGATCCGTACCATATTATCATGATTATGTTATGTCCAGTTTTGTATGACTTACTGGTTGTTTATGCTTTCTAATTTTTATTATTTTTTAAATTTTATCGGATGTAGGTACCTGGTTTTTGCGGCTAGTTTTGTATTTGAACATGTTCACAAAATTTCACTTATTTCATGTCATAGCTACAAGATGTATTACTGATCTGTTGTGGTTGTCATGGTTACAGGAGGAATTACTGGTGGGATAGAGATATGTATTACGTTCCCGACAGAATATGTTAAAACACAATTACAGCTGGACCAGAAAAAAGGGGATGCCAGAAGATACAAGGGAATCGCAGACTGTGTCAAGGTCAGTACAAGATCATCTCAGACTGTGTCAAGGTCAGCACAATGTCATCTCGGACTGTGTCAAGGTCAGTACAAGGTCATTTCGGACTGTGTCAAGGTCAGTACAAGGTCATCTCAGACTGTGACTAGGTCAGTACAAGGTAATCTCAGACTGTGTCAAGGTCAGTACAAGGTCGTCTCAGACTGTGTCAATGTCAGTACAAGGTCACCACAGACTGTGTCAAGGTCAGTACAAGGTCATCACAGACAGTGTCAAGGTCAGTACAAAGTCATCTAAGACTGTGTCAAGGTCAGCACAAGGTTATCACAGACTGTGTCAAGGTCAATACAAGGTCATCTCCGAAAGTGACAAGGTCAGTACAAGGTCATCTCAGACTGTGTCAAGGTCAGCACAAGGTCATCTCGGACTGTTCAAGGTCAGTACAAGGTCGTCTCAGACTGTGTCAAGGTCAGTACAAGGTCATCTCAGACTGTGTCAAGGTCAGTACAAGGTCATCACAGACTGTGTCAAGGTCAGTACAAAGTCATCTAAGACTGTGTCAAGGTCAGCACAAGGTTATCACAGGCTGTGTCAAGGTCAATACAAGGTCATCTCCGAAAGTGACAAGGTCAGTACAAGGTCATCTCATACTGTGTCAAGGTCAGTACAAGGCCATCTCCGACTGTGTCTAGGTCAGTACAAGGTCATCACAGACTGTGTCAAGGTCAGTAGAAGGGCATCACCGACTGTGTCAAGTTCAGTAGAAGGTCATCACAGACTGTGTCAAGGTCAGTACAAGGTCATTTCAGACTGTGTCAAGGTAAGTACAATGTCATCTCAGACTGTGTCAAGTGAGTACTGTAAGTCTGTGTCTAGGCGGTGTCTAGGTCAGCACAAGGTCATCTGGTCATAGCCTGTCAAGGTGAATACAAGGGCATCATAGGATGTGTCATTATTATATCAATGCGAGACAAGGTTATCATGTCAAGGTCAAGTAACCTACAACATTTTTAAACGCGAATCCCTGTGACTCCTAATATGTTATCGTGTAGCCTAAATTGACCCTTTTGAGGTCAGAGTACATTAATATGATCAGAAAGACTTTTTTTAGTGAGCTATGCAACTAGGCCATTATATATATACCTTTTCAGATGATCAAATAATTATATTTGGGATTTCTCGTTATTTAAACCTCTAAATTGTGTTAGCAATTTCAGCTTCAAATGAATAAAAACCACTAACTGACGATTGATGCAGGTGATTTTGTTCTGCGTCCTGCGTTTTATATCGCGTTTGTTGGTCACCCCAGTGGTTCAATACAGACGGGGGTCAGGGGGTTACAAACGTTTATAAACTAAATTGCCTCAACTTTGCTTTAAACATTAACATGATTAAACAACTTCTAAATTTACCCCTTTAACCCCTCACGATGCATCAAAGAATCATTTTACATCCCTCATAACAGACTTAATTTCCCTACAACCAAGATAGAATAAATATTTCCATGAAACTGGTTTATCAATACTACCCGGTATGACTGGGCCGCCTAACTCATTTACTGCGCGAGGCCCAGTCACACTGACCGCCATTTTGTTTCCACAGCCAGCTGTGTTTGGGCTGCCTACCAAAAAAACTCGGATGCCATTAAATTAGGACGATTGAAAGGGTTAAATTTGACATTTAAAAGTTGCTCGTTGTGCGCCTGAGACCCCGGTTTATAATCTAAAAAGATTATATAACATTATTATTTATCCCTGAGAGTTTTAACCCTTTCAACAGTATTGTTTCAATGTTGAACCACCGTCTGCGACGTTGGTCCAACATTAAACCAGCACTGCGTCTTGCCAACCAAAATCCCATCGGACCCCTTTCTTTGTCACAATGCTGGATTCACCTTGCTGGTTAGCCCCAGGGGCTGAAACAGGTTTCGGCCACAAATTGACCGCGTACAAAATCGTGAGACATTTCTTTGGACTGGCATATATATATATTTTACTTTCAGCTGACGGTCAGAGAGCATGGGGTCATAGGGTTGTTTGTTTATATCGTGGTGGTTATATAAAAGCACCCTTTACACCTGAGTGGCATAGTAATATATATATTTTATATTCAGCTGACAGTCAGTCAGGGAGTATGGGGTCAGAGGGGTATAAATTGAACCCTTTACACCTTAGTGTTGTAGTAAAATATTGTTATATTTGCACCCTTTACAGCTCATTGTTATAGTAATATATATATTTTTTTACTTTCAGCTGACGGTCAGGGAGCATGGGGTCAGAGGCTTATATCGTGGACTTAGTGTGCTCGTTTACGGATCCGTCCCGAAATCCGCTGTCAGGTAAAAATTAACCCTTTCAGTGCGGGGACCCACTTCAGACGTCATAATCTGACATCTAAGGTCGATACTCGCACTACGATAATTGAACATTTATAATGACCGGTAACCCATAACATAGGAATTCAAATGAAGCGGAAAGAGCTAACGAAAAAGCTTTTGATGATTTCAAATTGAAAAAAAAGTTTTGGTCTCCTTGGTTTATCCAAAAATATTTCACCGTTGTAATGGTTGAAGTGAAAATTGAAGTTTTTATCCACCCACTCTTGTCGCCGTTTTCATTTTTAATCTGTGCCTAACTCCGCTGTCAGATAAAAAAAATAACCCTTTACTCGATAGATGTCAGATTATAACATATAAAATCGATCCCCTCACAAAATAATTTAAAATGTATAATCATGATAATGGCCGTAGACAATTAACATAGATATTTCAATGAAGCGGAAAGGGATTAGGACGTTTATAATGATTTTAAATTGAAAAAAAAGCATTTGGTTTATAAAAAATATTCCAGCGTTGTAAAGGTTAAAGTGATATTTAGTTTTTTTTATTAACCCTCTTCGAGCTGAGATGTCAGCTAGCTTTTTCACTGTAAAACTAGAATTGTCCGTGCAGTTTTCATTTTTAATGATGAAAAAATCCCCATTTATAAAAATTAGCTTCTCCGAAAAATGGCAAGTGTTTATAAAGGAAGTGGCCAATTGTCTATTTATAGTATTGATATGTTGATTTGGAACTTATGTTTTCCAATGGTATTTTAGTTTTATTAAATGTAGCATTGTTTGTTAAACATGGCATGAAAAATAGACTCGAATGGTTTATCTGCTTAAACATTAACATGATTAAACAACTTCTAAATTTACCCCTTTAGCCCCTCACGATGCATCAAAGAATCATTTTACACCCCTCATAACAGACTTAATTTCCCTACAACCAAGATAGAATAAATATTTCCATGAAACTGGTTTATCAATACTACCCGGTATGTTTATCTGTTTTAAACTGTTAGAATATGTTATTTTATTATGTACTTTGGGCTAAGGTCTTGCATAAGAAATAAACAACATTACATTATCACAATATTTTTCCAGCATCAAATTATAGCCTCGGAATCGGATTTAAAGCGCTGCATTCTAAAATTTATTTTTTATCATCCATTCGATACTGCCATTAAATCGTGCTGTTCAATGGTGGGCCAGAGTCGCAGCCCATCGCAGCTGGTTCAATGCCTGTCAATTGTGTACGACGCTGGCTCAACACCACTCCAACACTGACCGAATGCACGATTCTTCTACACCAGCGTCTTCAGGAATCACTGGACGGCTAACCAATGATGCTTCAATGTTGATCCAACGTGTCTGACGATGGCCCAACAACAACCCAGCATTCTGATACTTAGGTTACTTTAGTCAACACCTAGTTGTATGGTTTACGGAGAGACTGGGCGCTTTCCACTTTCTGTATATATTAAAACTCGAATGATTTCTTTTTGGTGTAAGTTAGTGTCAAACGACGAGAACAAGTTGTCAAGCCGCTTTTATAATTTACTTTGTCACTACTCCGATAATAGGACATTATCCTCTAAATGGCTAGACACTATTAAACATATACTAGACCATACTGGTTTTTCCAATATGTTTGTAATGCCTCGAAACAACAGTGGTAATCTTTCTAATTTTCATATGGTCATCAAACAACGATTAGAAGACCAATACGAACAACAATGGCGAAATGAGATAAACGAATCTAGTAAATGTACTTTGTATCGTATTTTTAAGACGGAATTTAAATTCGAAAATTATCTTTGTTTTTTACCATTGTACGAAAGAAAAACATTTTGAAAATTTAGAACCTGTAACCACAAGCTAGATGTATTGTTTAATTTCATATATATTACACTCCATGCCACCCCGGCCAGAGTTTGAATAAATTATTGTCTATTGTCTATTGCGGCAATTGCTATAGGGGTGACAATTTTATCCCCCGTGGTCAGATAGGCCACTACCCAGATACATTGGCCCAAATGTGAAATAATGTTGGGCCACCGTCTGCGACGCTGGGCCAACATTATCCAACCAGAACACTTTAAGCTCTTATTATCATGATTATGGACTTAACCACAAATATAATCGTGAATATTTTTATTTCTGAACACTTCGTCGCCTCGGAGCTAAAGGATCCTATCTGACACTCGTCAGAGTGGCAGATAGGATCCTTTAGCTCCGAGGCGACGACTTGTTAAAGCAAAAGTACTTAACCTAATAAGGACCTGAAACGTTTTGCTCGACATGTTCATAAGGACTGGTGTACAGAAATGTCAACCGTTTCCCACACACAGCACCCCTCTTCCCACTAAATAGGACACAAACTAAGGCAAAATAAACTCAATAGTACCAGACCCCGGCAGGTCCTAATAATAATAATAATAATAATAATAATAATAATAATAATAATAATAATAATAATAATAATAATAATAATAATAATAATAATAATAATAATAATAATAATAATAATAATAATAATAAACTTCATTTTTCTAGAGGGTACACTATTTCAGTACGTCGTACTAACTTGCAATGAGCTCACACTAAGTCTACATTGTCAAAACCCACAGTATATGTAAGTCTACATAGTACAATGATTAAAATATATACAAAAAAATGGTAAAGTATAATACAGAATATAATGCAAACTATAATACAAGATTTAAATTTGTCTACGCCATTTTGCACTGCAAAAACATCATAATAATCCAAGAATACGTACATGATAATTGTATTATTATTTTTTAAATTTATTAATCAGTTATTGCCATACATGGTACATAATAATTGCAGTAGAAAGGTTAAATTATAGACCTATATACAGAAGTAGCAGCACAAGGGTTAGCGTCGGCCTATATATATTAAGGCCCTAGCAGCACAAGGGTTGCCGTATGTATACAGACCTAGCAAGACAAGTGCATTCCACATAGCTTTCTCTGAGGTCAGAATTTGGCAAGTGTTAATAATAATATACGGTCCTAGCACCAGAAGTGTTCTATTCACTGTCTATTTCCTGTCTGCGCTACATTAACTATATGATTATTCATAAGCAACCATCCCGAAGAAGTGATCCCCCCCCCCCCTATTATTATCAGCTGGTGTATCGGTATGAGTAAGGTTACTTGTTCTGGTATCCTTGAGTTGGTTGGAGCAAACCAACCATACTAGGAGATGCGTGTTGTGAGCTGTGATTCAGTGACCTTGACCTTGATCACATGGCCGTGTCCAGATGACATTGCCAAGATGTCTGGTCCCGGACCACGCCATGTCTGTTGTCATGGTGACAGCGTCCCGAGGGGATGTCATGCCTCGCCCCATCATCTTTATCACCTCCGTCCACTCCCCGCCGGGTGGGGGGGGGGGAGAACCGTCTACCCCCCCGATGGGTGGAGGGGGGGGGGTGACCCGTCTACTCCCGCCGGGTGGAGGGGGAGGGGAGACCCGTCTACTCCCGCCGGGTGGAGGGGGGGGGGGAGACCCGTCTACTCCCGCCGATGGATCTAATAACCCGACAAATATATTGATTTCCGTTTTGTAGCGCAACTGAGCAAATGCTCCGTCTGCGAGCGCTGTCTGCGGGCCGATCCAAGACTGAGAAAAGAGGGGGGGGGGGGGGGTTATGCTTTCCTAAGCTAAAGCGAGACATTGCCCAGTCCGTAATAACATTCTGTGTGCGATATGTACAGAGTCTGTAATCAGTGCCATTCGTGCGCGGACGATCGATTACGCAATGAATTACTGCGCCATTGTTTGATCAATTATTTGTATTTTGTAATGACAGATTTACATCTCATTTGAATAAAGCCATCACGTGGGCATTTAAATCCCTGTCTTCCTACTCCTAGGTTAATTTATCATTTGAATAGGGCTTCCCTCACATTTTTCATAATTTGTTTGGTCTCATCGTAAACTGGCTACCATCATTTAAAACCACAGCTTTTGCAATGCTGTCCATCTCTGACGTGAACCATGCAGCTCATGTCAGACTATGACTAATTGACCCAGACGTTGATTTATGACGCCAAATCACTTTCACAAAACGTAATGTTTCCAGGAATAACGATCCTCATCGCCCAACATTAACCCTTGAAGCGCCAAATTATTCAATTTGAATTTTCACCCACTTGAAGTTGTGTCTCGCTGACGCGATCCACAACTTCAAGTGGGTGAAAATTATTCAGATTTGACAAAATGGATGTCAACTGTTATCAAAGCTTGCTGGTTGATGTCACATTTATCTTTAACATATTCAAAAGGTGGTACCTGATGTGCTAATAAAAAATGAAAAGTCGAATATATGCGGCACCGGCGGTTAAAGGGTTAACCCTTAAAGCGCCGAAATACTTGCATACAAAGCATGGAGAACAAAGGTTTTTTTCAATTTGAAAGCATTTTAAATGTCTTAGTTGGCTCTTCTGCTTCATTTAAATACCTATGTTATGCGTCTACGGCTATTATAAATGTTTAATTCTCCAGTTCGGGGATCGTCTTTAGACGTCAGAATCTGATGTTGATAGACGTCAAGTTCGGACGTCTGAAGTCGGTCCCCGTACTGAGACGGGGTAAATCAACTCTAGACAAATCAAATTGTGACTTTTGGAATTCCCTTTGTTAAAAAAACCCCACTTTAAGTCACCTTATTGATTATATTATAGGCCAAAATCATTGTATCGGCGTCACTTATAGATACAGTTTATAGTACCTTATGTTATATTCTGTAAAACTCAATGACCTCGACCTCCTTTGTTTTCACCGAGCTGGCTAATACAATGAAGTATGCGGGAGGGGTATTATATAACGTTGTTTTCGCCGAATGACGTCTCTGCGTTTCACAGAATGAATTATGGGGGAGGGGGTGTTATATAACCTTGTTTTCACCGAGTGACGTCACTGCGTTTCACAGAATAGGTGCAACTATTTTTACTATCGCTCTATCAATTTATATAATTTCAGTATCAGATGCCTTAATGTGGTGTAGTTTAAAATGCTATATACCCATGGATCGTTCTAACAGAGTATATCAGGTCTGGTCGAAGAACTGTTTGCTCTAACTTCTACTTCTGTCGAGCCTGGTTTAAATAAAAAAATTGTCAGCAACAAATACTCCACTCCCCCCCCCCCCACCCCAGAGTTTGAGTGGTTGCCACCTAATGTTGTTGGAGTCAACCTCTATGATTTATCATGTTTAGCAGTTTATACAGGGAACTTAAGTTTCACATGCCAGTTATTGCTGGTATTCACCAGGTGGCGCTTAAGGTCCACTGTCATATCAGTTGTAGTCGGTATTCACCAGGTGGCGCGTACCATCGACTGGTCCATGCCAGGCAAAATCTGCCATTTTTCCCTGTCAAGCTTTTCTCATTGGCTTCAGCTGTCTGAACTATTTGAAAAAAGCTTCTGGGCCAACCTGAAATATTCCTAAAATCCGATATGGCGGTCAGAAATAAAAAAATGGCCGCCAAATTACCTAGAATTGTAAATTTTGGAGTTCCCTTTGTTTAAAAAACCGTTCTAATTATGGAATGTTTGTAATGCTAAAAAAGATGATTCAGTCATTTAGAAAGCACGAAATTACTTTAATAACATTTAAATCCAAGATGGCCGCCATGCTTACACCTCTATGGGAAACACTTATAACTCCTGTTCTGGTGGCGATATAAATATATTATGTTTAAGTTTATCAAAAGAATCAATTTTTTCACTTTTTGTTTTAATTAGGTCCCCAGGTCGTTTAGTAAATAAACTAATCTTCGAAATGGCTACCGCCGAGGGGATCCACCAACTTCTAATTCTTGCAATCTCAACTGTTGGAAGCGCATCCTTAGAAACTAATGCAATACCTCTGAGGCTCATTTTCGATTAATTTGGGTACAAGGCATATTTTTTTCAACTTTCTTGCTTTAATAAAAAAATGCAAGATGGCTGCGATATTTAAAACATTGCCGTCCCTATATACAAACTGAACCAAAGTAGCCAATCACAGAGACTAGTTTCTGGTGGTTTTCGGGGCCAGTCCAGTGTACAGACAACCACTTCGTTTGTGTATCGAATGTGTCCACATCGTGCTTTGAGCAATTGACCCTATGCTAGTTTGATGCTGGGACAGCCATAATCAGGGTTAGGGTCAGGCTTTGATGTTGGCAGCAGCTCGATCTAACGTGTTTGTCTGTGAATGCAATGCCTACATATCCTAATTTTAGGCCAATTTCATTTTCAGATTTGGTTCATTTGAGGAATTTAAAAGGCGGAATGTGAGTGCTGACGGGACGTTATCCACGCAGAAAAAACTGCTCTGCGGTTTGGGTGAGTGTGGTAGCAACGCTAAATTATATTTGTATAAACCGTGAAGGCCAAAAGGTTTTGTTAAATTTGAAATCATCATAAATGTCTTAGTTATTTTTTTCATCAGGGCATAATTTGTTCCTTAAAAATTGTGTAGCTGTGCACCTGACAAATTATTCCCTGGTATTTAAACAATTCTGCATTACTTGTATTGTCTCATTTTTAGTATTGTCTTTGAAAAAATGAAATAAACAAACACGCAAATTAGAAATCTTCATTTGACAGATTCTGATGTCTAAGTGATCCTCGAACTGTAAGAATAAACATATTTAAAATGGCCTCAGACCTATAACATAAGTATTCAAAGGAATCGGAAAGAGCTAATTAACTAACAGATCTATGATGATTTCAAATTGAACAAAACCCTTTGGTCTCCATTGTTTAGACATAACTATTTCAGCGTTGTAACGGTTAACCAGTCAAATGAAGTTTTCTAATATGCGTGTTTAGGCTTTTATCATTATCTAGAAAAAACTACTAAAAAATCGTTAATACAAATTATGCATAAAGTTGCAGGGAATAATTTGTCAAGTGTAACGGTGCAGTTTGCTACATAATTGGTGATAAATTCTACACAATGATATATTTTCCCTAACAATATTGGACGTGGATAATTATAGTACAGACCATGTACACCTACACAATTTTGGGGGAACAAATTATTCCCTGATTACTATAATAATTATCGATTTATTCAATAAAACAAAACTGGACATTTTTTGTATCTTGTTTTATTTTTACCACACTTCAGAAAATTCTGCGATGTGACAGATTACATGACATATTATGTGTTTTAGTTTATATTTTTTGCTGTTAATATCACAGGTGCTGGTGTATCTGAGGCTATATTCGCAGTTACGCCAATGGAGACGATAAAGGTCAAGTTCATAGACGATCAAGCCTCGAAAAACCCCAAATTTAAAGGGTTTTTTCACGGAGTTAGAGAGATCATCAAGACCCATGGTAAGTCGACATTAGAAGACCCACAGTAAGTCTACATTACAAGACCCACAGTAAGTCTACATTATAAACGCGGTCTACATTGAAGAACCCACAGTAAGTCTACATTGTCAAAACTCACAGTAGCCTAAGCCTACTGTGTCAAAACCCACAGTAAGTCTACCGTGTCAAAACCCACAGTATGTCTACCGTGTCAAAACCCACAGTAAGTCTACATTGTCAAAACCCACAGTAAGTCTACAGTGTCAAATCCCACAGTAAGTCTACAGTGGCAAATCCCACAGTAAGTCTACAGTGGCAAAGCCCATAGTAAGTCTACAGTGTCAAAGCCCATAGTAAGTCTACATTGTCAAAACCCACAGTCTACATTGTCAAAACCCACGGTCTACCGTTTCAAAACCCACACTAAGTCTACAGTGTCAAAACCCACAGTAAATCTACATTGTCAAAACCCACAGTAAATCTACAGTGTCAAAACCTACAGTCAGTCTACATTATAGAAACCCACAGTAAATCTACATTGTCAAAACCCACAGTAAGTCTCATTGTCAAAACCTACAGTCAGTCTACATTATAGAAACCCACAGTAAATCTACATTGTCAAAACCCACAGTCAGTCTACATTGTCATAACCTACAGTCAGTCTACATTGTCAAAACCCACAGTAAATCTACATTGTCAAAACCCACAGTAAGTTTACATTATCAAAACCCACATTAAGTTTACCGTGTCAAAACCCACAGTCAGTCTACATTATAGAAACCCACAGTAAGTCTACATTGTCAAAACCCACAGTAAATCTACAGTGTCAAAACCTACAGTCAGTCTACATTATAGAAAACCACAGTAAATCTACATTGTCAAAACCCACAGTAAGTCTCATTGTCAAAACCTACAGTCAGTCTACAATATAGAAACCCACAGTAAATCCACATTGTCAAAACCCACAGTCAGTCTACATTGTCAAAACCCACAGTAAATCTACATTGTCAAAACCCACAGTAAGTTTACATTATCAAAACCCACATTAAGTTTACCGTGTCAAAACCCACAGTCAGTCTACATTATAGAAACCCAAAGTAAGTCTACATTGTCAAAACCCACAGTAAGTCTCATTGTCAAAACCCACAGTAAATCTACATTGTCAAAACCCACAGTAAGTTTACATTATCAAAACCCACATTAAGTTTACCGTGTCAAAACCCACAGTCAGTCTACATTATAGAAACCCAAAGTAGTCTACATTGTCAAAACCCACACTAAGTCTACAGTGTCGAAACCCACAAGACAATATTACAGAAGTATAAATTATACTAATTTACAATTTGTCGGAATCATGCACTTTGTAGGAACTGCAAGAAGCCGTTGTTGCATATCTTATAACATTATTCTTTTCTAATTTCGTTGATTTCTTGTTAATTTCATTTTTTTTTTTTTTTTTTTTTGGGCTGGTATCTGTGCCTCATGGCTACCATGATGA
Organism: Flabesymbios commensalis; assembly: GCA_964017125.1. NCBI lineage: Eukaryota > Metazoa > Annelida > Polychaeta > Terebellida > Flabelligeridae > Flabesymbios > Flabesymbios commensalis. The sequence continues at coordinate 107,618,057 of OZ024903.1, forward strand.
AGCAAGGCAGTCATTTTTTTTATTTCAAGGAATCCGTGGCTGTCATCAGGGCACCATGGCTACCATGATGAAGCAGGCAGTCATTTCGTTGTGTTTTTTTACAGGAATCCGTGGATGTTACCAGGGCCTCAGGGTTACCATGATGAAGCAGGCAGTCATTTCGTTGTTTTTTTTACAGGAATCCGTGGATGTTACCAGGGCCTCACGGCTACCATGATGAAGCAGGCAGTCATTTCGTTGTTTTTTTTACAGGAATCCGTGGATGTTACCAGGGCCTCACGGCTACCATGATGAAGCAGGCAGTCATTTCGTTGTTTTTTTTACAGGAATCCGTGGCTGTTACCAGGGCCTCACGGCTACCATGATGAAGCAGGGAGTCATTTCGTTGTTTATTTACTTCTAGGTATCCGCGGCTGTTACCAGGGCCTCACGGCTACCATGATGAAGCAGGGAGTCATTTCGTTGTTTATTTACTTCTAGGTATCCGCGGATGTTACCAGGGCCTCACGGCTACCATGATGAAGCAGGGAGTCATTTCGTTGTTTATTTACTTCTAGGTATCCGCGGATGTTACCAGGGCCTCACGGCTACTATGATGAAGCAGGCAGTCATTTCGTTGTTTATTTACTTCTAGGTATCCGCGGATGTTACCAGGGCCTCACGGCTACCATGATGAAGCAGGCAGTCATTTCGTTGTTTATTTACTTCTAGGTATCCGCGGATGTTACCAGGGCCTCACGGCTACCATGATGAAGCAGGCAGTCATTTCGTTGTTTATTTACTTCTAGGTATCCGCGGATGTTACCAGGGCCTCACGGCTACTATGATGAAGCAGGGAGTCATTTCGTTGTTTATTTACTTCTAGGTATCCGTGGATGTTACCAGGGCCTCACGGCTACCATGATGAAGCAGGGCAGTAATCAGGCCATCAGGTTTTTTGTGGTGGAGTCCTTAAAGGACGCGTATAGAGGAGACGACAAGAACAAATACATCCCTAAACTAATGGTGGGGCTGTTCGGAGCTATAGCCGGGGCGGCCTCCGTGTTTGGGAATACCCCCCTGGATGTAGTCAAAACGAGGATGCAGGTCAGTGACGTCATTAGCCTTCCATTTGACCCTTAAAGCGCTGTATTATTTTTGTATAAACCATGGAAAAGGTTTTTTTCAATTTAAAATCATTAAAAATGTCTCAGTTAGCTCTTTCCGATTCATTTGAATACCTATGTTATGGGTCTATGGCCATTATAAATATTTTTACTCTTATTGTGCTGGGATCGTCTGTAGGCGTCAGAATCTGACGTCTACAGACGATCGCCGCGCTAAAGTTGATTCCCGCGCTGTAGGAGTTCAAGCGCTGAAATATTTTTTATATAAACCAGGAGACCAATTTTTTTCAATTTGAAACAATCATATTTGTCTTTGTTATATTTTTCTACTTTATTTGAATACCTATGTTATGGGTCTAAATTATTAAAATGTGATTCTTTCAGTGCGTGGATCGTCTTTAGACGTCAGAATCTGTCGTCAATAGACATCAGATTCTGGCGTCTATAGTCGATTCCCGCAATGGAAGATTACAACATTTATACTGTTCGAAGACCAATAATATAGGTATTCAAATGAAAGAGCTCAATAATACATTTATGATTATTTCAAATTGAAAAACATCCTTTGATCTGTTGGTTTATATAAACATATTTCCACGCTTTAAGGGATAAAGTCCTTGAAAAGTCCTTTAAGCGGCTCCGTGGGATGACATCAATCATTTTTTTAAATTTTGTAGTGAAGTAGTCTATCCCACAGATTATGATTTTTTTTTTTTCAGATTTTAAAAAATAATTTTCATCAACATTTCTATGAATCGGTGGAGAACCCAAACAAATTATTTGTATACCTAAACTCCTGCTAAAGGTCGGTTGAATGGTCATAAAGCATTGGGCCACACTGTCTTAGCTAGAATTACACAATTGCCCGTCTTTTTTCCCAAATTTAGCATATATGTTGTGCCACGTGTTAGTGCCGTCGGCCCAGAATTGAGCAGACAATCGGTGCTGCGGGGGAAAACCCTGACCATCGCGTTCCCAGACCATTTGAGGGCGGCAGCTATCGATGTAACCGTGTGGTTACTGTGATCATGCCGTCTGAGATGTAATGGGCAGTTTTTGCGGTCTAATGTGTTGTATGACATGACAATATACGTCTTAGAAGTAGAGGTAGTTTCGTCTTTTCCGGTGCTTTTACATTGTTTTTTTTATTTTTTTGTTTTTTATTTAAGATCAGTAGGCTATACCAGAGGTGCCAACCCTTCCGATTTTCGCGGGAGACTTCCGTTTTTTATGCGTTTCTTCCGCCATTACGATAACCATTAATAAACTTCCGATTCAAAGCATTCTGCTGCAATTTTTTTGTTTTTATTTTCGTGTGCCATTTATTTTCATTTACGTTGAAAAAATAAGCCTACTGCCTCATATGGTAGGCCTACATTCTCAACCCTAGTTTATTATTACATCGCTATGTGGTTGTTTAATACACGTAATAGTGTTTTATGACGAGAGGGGGTTGAGTGTATTATGAAATTCATCCTAATGCCTAGACGCATGTTGCTTGATTGGGTTAGATAGCCCAGAAACTAGACTGCCTGGGCCTTTCGATAAACATGGATTGTTTAATATCATCACGCGATCATAGCTATTTTCGTAAGATTGATGTGCTATACCAATTGTCCAAAAGTATAATTGTGTTTATCCGCATGGACAACCTTACATATATATAAAATCCAATGCTGCAATACAATAATACAAATTCCAATATGCGTTTTCGCGGTAAAAATGGCGGGAATAACGACGGCAATACCCCCGTTTTTCTGACATAAACACAGCTTTATTTCATTTGTTTAATTCCCAATCGATCTTGTTAACATCTTACAAATCTGCAAATCTATCAATTGATACTATGTATCAATAATAGGTTATATTATCGCATCTATTTCACACAAACTGTGCTTGTTTATCACTGTTCACATTCTCAACAAAAAAACAAAATGGCGGACGACCGCCGAGTATTACTGTGATCAGTCAACTGATATCTTGTTTATACTCACTAATGTCCCTATATGATAATCATGGTTTTAATTTTATTAGTTGTTTTGTCACTGCATTCATGTAATCTGCATTTTACATAGGGTCAGTGATTATTTGTCAGGAGTAAACATTGAAAGAACAGTCAGACTCAGATGGTCAGTGTGAGACTTGATTTCAAACACTGCGGCAGTCATGGCATCGTTGCCCACTACTGATTTCTTCAAGCTGGGTCTTTTTAGGCCAACCAAAAAAATTTAGCGGACAACCCGTAATGTAGGGCTTGACTGTTCATTGGACAACCTATATTTCAAACCCTGCGTTTTAAACCCTGAATTGCAATAGGCCTACATGTCAAATGGTGTAACTTTTTAAATAATAGGTTTTTTTTTAAATAAGGCTTGTAAAATGTAATGAAAATCGGTTGAGTATTGACTGAGAAATCGACGACGAACATGCACTACAAGTTATAATGTGACTGCGACTGCTGCCTGACCCTAGACTACACACCAGTGTTTCAGTCTGTCTTGTTACACAGTCTTGTCAATCGAAGCGTGATATGTCAACAAAACTCTTTAGAATGCAGGAAAATACATTAAATTTAAAAAAAAACACCTTGTATTTACATCGGTGACGCGCCGGCGTATCTGCGATATGCATTGGCTGCCGCGATTTTTTTTGACCCTCGAATATATCTTCCTTTTTTTCATGGTCTCAGGATTTTTTCATGGATATAAATTACATTTTCAAAATTGACAAAATTTAAAATTCTCATCCCAAGGAGTCACTTTAATTTTTTTATTTGTAGAATGTACGAACCCTAATATATATGATATATATGTTTATTTCAGGGTTTGGAAGCTAAGAAATACAAAAACACATTTGACTGTGCATACCAGATATACAAACACGAAGGTCCTAAAGCGTAAGTATATAAGGGTGTGATGGCCATAAGTGAAACACTATCTGCTTCAAATTTATTTTTTAGCGTGTTTTATACTTGACATCCAATGTCAGGTAAAGCTCTAATTCACAAGTATTTACATGAAATATAAAAAAGAACAAAATATAGTCACATAATATTACTGCTAATTTCTTATCGGGGCATGTATAATGAAATAACCTAAATTCCATGTCATGGTAAACCGTTATCTTAGCAGAGTTTCTGTTCTGTCATATATATTATATTATCCCCCCCCCTCCTTAGCAGAGTTTATCTTCTGTTATACATTGTCGTCTATATGTTGTAGGTTTTACAAAGGTACCCTCCCTCGCCTGAGCAGAGTTTGCCTGGACGTGGCCATTACCTTCATGATCTACGACTCCTTTATGGAAATCTTCAACAAACATTGGAAAACAGACTAATGAATTGTATGTTAGGACTTAACGAATTGAACGAAAGTGTGAATAATAACGAATTGGACGAAAGTGTGAATAAGTTGTGACTGATCATGTCAAAGAAACAAAACGAATTGTTAAAATGTGTGAGCGAGACTTGACCTTGTTATTCCCTCCGTCATATTAACTTGTATCGCATGTTTTTCGCCTATTTCTCAGTCAATTCTAAACCGATTTTGATGAAATTTTGCAAGGACTATTTTTGAGTAACGCGGTGACTGCTGTGAAATTTTCAGCGGAAAATATTGTACATCGAAAATGTTAGACCATCTGGCATGTAATGCAATTCCGGGCTAAAAATTAACTTTAATTTAACCAGTTTAATGGGTTTATAAAGAGCCGTCGTAATTACAAATTTACTACATGTCAAATAGTCTAACTTTTGAACTATATGATATGTTTTGATGAAAATTTCACGGTAGTCGCCACGTGACTTGAAAATAGTCCTTGCAAAATTTCATCAAAATAGGTTGAGAATTGCTTGAGAAATCGGCGAATACATGCGATACAAGTTAACGGCGACGGCGGGTATAAGTGTATCTAGAAGAATAATTCGTCACTCTGATACTAAAGGGCCTAATCCACCACTTTATAAAGTGACAAATTAGACCCTTTAATACCAGGGTGACTATAAAGAATGCGTGATGATGTTGCAGGTTTATGAGATTTTAATTATGTAAAAAGAGCATTTCACTCACAATCTACGCCTTGCTGAAATATTGTCAATCAGTGTCAGTAGTGCAGGCCTATAAGAAGGGACGCCTGAGAGCAGTCTAATTCAATGTGTAGTTATGTTCTTGGACGTCCTAATATTGCTTTACATTGAACCAGACAGCTTAACTCTTTCAGCCCGGGAACCGTCTTTATACGGCCATCAGACATATTTGTACTCTTACAGTGCGCGGATAGACTTTAGGCGTCAGAATCTGACGTCTACAGACGTCAGATTCTGACGACTAAAGTCGATCCCCGCACTGTAAGGGTTACTCCAGCCTAGTTTTAACGTTTCGAGCGTCTTGAAGTCGGGACTAAGTTTTCTCGAGATTCTGGAACTAGAAATTACGTGGTCAATCGCGATTTCAAATGAATGAAAAAATGGTAACTGAGAAAGTTTCAAATGAAGGTTCAGAGCGTCCTTATTAAGACTGATTGTGATATTGCGTTTAGTTATTTTTCATTAGGTTTGGTATTTGGGTGTAAGTTAGCAGTGAAAGTTTATTGATGATTGAAGATTTTTTGTTATGTTTTGAGAGTGAAGTAGATGATGCCAGTATCACATTTCACAGTTCACTGCACACATGGTGTTTAAACAACTGCTGTTGATTTTTTTGATACGTGTTAAAATATTAGCAGTCAGTAAAAGTATTATTACGAGTTACCGAACTTTCCATTAATAATGCTTATCACAGAATAGAGTTTTATTTGAGTTTATGTATTCAAATCTCAGGTTTTTACACTTTCAATGCGGGAACCGACTTCAGACGTCAGCTGACGTCTGAAGTCGGTTCCCGCACTGAAAGTGTAAAATAAGTATAATGGGCTAGACCCATAACATATTATTTAGGTGCAACAGAAAGAGCTAACTAAGCCATTTAGGCCCTATAATGATTGCAAAATAATATTAACCCTTTGATCTCTTGATCTGTATAACACACTCTCAGCGTTGGAAGAGTTTAATGTTATAATTTGGGGCCAATATAATAGATATATTCACAAATAACAACACACCTCTTATTTTGTTGTGCCAGATGCTAATTATACCACTATTCTGAAGATTAGGATGTCTATCTGAAGGCCCACATCTGAAGACCCACACCATCATTTATCTAGCACGAGTGTTCCTGATCACAAGTGTTCCTGTTATATTTTACACGTCGTTTGTTCTTGCTGATTTGAGCTAATGTTATATTTTTCAAATCACGAATTTAAAAAGTGCGAGTATTTTATACAAACTTGAAGTTGTGGGTCGCGGTAGTGAGACCCAGTTTCAAGTGGATACAAATGACATTACTGAAAAAATCAACCCTTGTTCTGCTGAATCGTTTGCTTCTATTTTTCATCATTGAAGCTGGAATTGCTAACGCAATTTCCAGCTTCATTGATGAAAAATATAGCTTTATATGAAAAATATACCCGGTATGACTGGGCCGCCTAACTCATTTACTGCGCGAGGCTCAGTCACACTGACAGCCATTTTGTTTCCACAGCCAGCTGTGTAAAAACGACACTCGCGCTGCCTACCAAAAAACTCGGATGCCACGAAATTGAGACGAATATTTCAAGTGCCTACGAAAACTAGGCCATTTTCAGCAGGCGTAAACTTTTGATCGTAGTAGAACTATTATATTTAAAAATGGAGGTCACTGTATCAGAGCCTTGCGATGTCATCAGGGTATGAAAAATAGACATCTCTCAAATTGTATTTTTTGATTAACGGAACATCTATCACAAACTATTTTATCACTTTCAGTGGCATTTCAATTGGTTTGTAACTAGCTTCATCCCGTGTATATGACGTAACAGCTGAAGATGGATTTAACAAAATACACTAGCTTCATCCCGTGTATGTACGGTCACAGCAGGAGAAATGTGAAACAAAATACAATAGCTCCAGCCCGCGTATATACGGTCACAGCTGGAGAAATGTGAAACAAAATACAATAGCTTCAGCCCGTGTATATACGGTCACAGCAGGAGAAATGTGAAACAAAATACAATAGCTTCAGCCCGTGTATATGCGGTCACAGCAGGAAAAGGGTTTACCAAAATACACTAGCTTGAGCCCGTGTATATACGGTCACAGCAGGAGACTGTTATGTTGATGATTTATAGGAATTAATAATAGCGTTGAAAACCTGTGCAGTTGGTGTCACTTTATATAGCGCTATTGATTGTGCCAACGAATTGAGAGGTTGTGTAGGTATTTCTAGACCTAGTCTAGTGTTATGTCTCTAATTTGTTCTGAGTGTGCTAGGGTAACATTAGGGTTTGTAATGCCTTAGTTTGTAAATGGTTTTGTGATAGACCAAATAATAAAATATCTAACACAGCTTTGTGTATGTTGTTTTTTATTTAGTAAAACAAACTGTTGAGTTTACTCATTTTACCTGCCATAATATTTCCAATGTTGAAAAGATAATGTTAAGTAACTTGTTACTCGAAATACGTTCTTTTTGGGTTCACATTCATTCTGGAAGTCGTGTAAAAAGTTTTAATTTTTTTCGGGTCGTGGAAAAGTGATTGATCTGGAATTTACCCCTTTCAGTGCGGAGAACAACTATGTCTATAGATGTCACATTCTGACATACAAAGTCGACCCCCCCCCCCCCCCGCACTGAAAGAGTAAAGTATTTATAATGGTTGTAGACCCATAACATAGGTATTCAAGACATTTTTGCTGATTTCAAATGATAAAAGCCCCTTTGATCTGTTGGTTTATATATAAAAAATCAGCGCTTTAAAAAAACAATGGCTTACTAAAAACCTGGAAACATCAGCGGAATAATACATGGTAGGTGGGTCGTTAATGATTCGCTGAGTAGACAGTTAGGGCGCCCAATACAACGGCACGCATGCGCAGCATGGTGAACGTCCACAGGAGTGGGGCCTGCCGCATTAACGTGACTATTTTGCTTCAGCGAAGCATGACGACCCACCTACGTTACCCTGGAGAAGTCAACAGGTCGTGTTGACTGCCCTGGAGAAGTCAACAGGTCGTGTTGACCGCCTGGAGAAGTCAACAGGTCGTATTGACTGCCCTGGAGAAGTCAACAGGTCGTGTTGAATGCCCTGGAGAAGTCAACAGGTTGTGTTGACTGCCATGGATAACTATCAAAATGCTATATATTCGTTTGATATTGCTGGACGCATGATTTATTGTTTAATTTATTGAACTGATGTGTCAACATATTATTGCCGTTCAATATGTGCTTTTTATGTGTTCAACCCTGTGTAATTTGATAGATTTAAAAATGCTGACAGGGTTCAGGAAACCTGTCAACCCGATCTAAATCCGCCGCTGCACTGAACTCACACATCAAATAAATGTAAAGAATGTTAGTCACTTAGATTTAGTAAATGCATTTTTTTATATAATTTACTGCACATTTACAAATGTACAACAGACCTATTAAAGGTCAAATTGATTATTAGTAGGCCTATTCTTTATCTGCCCAACAGATAATCAGCAGTGATCAAGGCTGGTCATTATTAATTAACCCTTTCAAGCCTGAATTATTAACCCTTTCAAGCCTGAATTTACCATTGTCATCTTCATCCACTACAAGCCGCGAATTGCTGTCGCAATTCTTGACTTGTAGTGGATGGAGATGATTGGATGTGGTTTAAAAATTGAAGAAAATTGCCATGAATTGGTAAACCAGTTTCAAGTCTGTTTTCAGGGATGTAACATGATGCTTTAATGCATCGTGAGGGTTTAAAGGGTTAAACCTTTAGGCGCTAAACGCGATTATAGTCGTTTTGAATCCTTTTTATCAGGGATCAAATCACTGTTATTGAAAATGAAATGAACGTTTAAACATCTAGATTTGCTGATGTTTGGTCTCAAATTAAACAAATATGAGTAATTTTCATCTACTTGAAGTTGTGGGTCGCGGTGGCGACGCAGAACTTCAAGTGAATGAAAATTGAAATTGATTTAATTTATCGCTTTAAAGGTCACCATGTTAATTACGGCATTCGGGTTAATTTACAATACCATTTACCAAAATTTGACCAAATTGCTGATTTACTAATTGAACGTCATATTCGTCCCGAATGAGAAACGATTAATGCTAGTGGTTAATATTTTAATGCTGGTGGTTAATATTTTCTAACACAAGGTGTCTTGGCGGCTACACACAAAAATACACGTGGCCGTAAAGTAGGTGGGTCGTTAATGATTCGCTGAGTAAACAGTTAGGGCGCCCAATACAACGGCACGCATGCGCAGCATGGTCAACGTCCAGAGGGGTCAACAGACGTGTCAACAGGCGTGTTGACTGTCCTGGAGAAGTCAACAGGTCGTGTTGACTGCCCTGGAGCAGTCAACAGGTCGTGTTGACTGCCCGGGAGAAGTCAACAGGTCGTGTTGACTGCCCTGGAGAAGTCAACAGGTCGTTTTGACTGCCCTGGATGACTCTCAAATGCTATATATTCGTTTGATGTGATAAATTCGTCCTCGTCAAAATCGTGACAGATATAAAAATGACAGGACATCGGGGGTCGGATCATCAGGATTTCTATGTATTATTCAGTATTATATTATTTCAAGAAACAATTATGATTTGTGGCGTTGCTTACAGTATGATTACACCATAGTCTACTTTGATTCAGTCAATATTAGTTTAACCCCTTGACCACCGGTACCAATTATACTCGGTTTTTCATTTTTTATTAAGCACATCAAGTACCACATTTTGAACTTGTTAAAGATGAAATGTGACATCAATAAGAAAGATTTTTAAATATTTAACCTCCATTTAGTCAAATTTGAATAATTTTCACTCATTTGAAGTTGTGGATCGCGTCAGCGAGACAAAACTTCAAGTAGGTGAAATTCATATTAAATAATTTGGCAGTCAAGGGGTTGGGCTACCGTCTTCGATGCTGGCCCAACATTAAACCAATATTGGGTAGTCTGTTTTTTTTCATCATTTAGTTACTCAGTGAAAACACGACAATAACAAGGGCCATCATCAGGTAACTGTATGTCCCCCTGGTGGCAGTTGCTGGGGTGGTGGCATCCGGGACAGGGGTGCTGGCGTCCCAGGTGGACTTGATCTTTCTGCCCTTGAGCTGCTGTACAGGTCTGTAGTTGTTCTGGAGGATTACGTCAGCCTTGTTATTGCTCCCCGGAGTGGTGTGATGAACCCCGCCAGCTAAAGCCTTGAACTGAAGTAAGAAAATAGGGATACAAATTAATTAAATGCTTGAAGTAATAGAATACAAAAGAGACACAAATTAGAGCCTTAAACTGAAAAAAAACAATAGAGATATAAATTAAAGCTTGGCGTTCAACTAAAACAGGGATACAAATAAAAATATTTATTTGAAAACAAAACAAAAGGGATCAAAATTAAACCCTTGAAATAAAAGAAGGGATACAAACTAAAGCCTTGAACTGAAAGAAAATAAAAGGGATACAAACATATGTTTATTCAGCAAATCTTAAATGATTTTACGAATGAACCATATTTTCTTTGAATATCCTGAGAGCGGAGAACAAATGCCAGCCACCAGCGTGACAGGCGGTAGAGCTAACCTGAGAGTCTGTGATTTTTATTGTCGAGTTCATGACACTCCATATGACAATCTCACTGCATCCCGGTGTGGTCAATCCCCCTTGGTAACGCAGGAAGTTGTCCGTGCTGCTAGGCATGAAGTGGCTCACGTCCAGTGCGGCCAGGGCAGCCTCAGAATCTGGTGATGGAACCAAAAAATACGAGTCAGGGGGGCACCATTCAATCTTTCTGGGCGGGGGGAGGGCTGGAATATTTTTAAAATAAAGAATTTCGGCGGACTCTGAAATAAATTATTTACTGAAAAAATGTTTTATGTAAGCATGTAATACAATTTGAAATTGTCAGCGCGCCGCCGAGCCAGGTTGAAATAAATCATTTGTCTGCGACAAAAACTCCAGCCCACCCCCCTGCAGATTGAATGGTGGCCCCCTTAGGCCTATTGACAGATCATATAGGTGCTAGAAATATAACATAACAAATACAGTTTTTTAACCATTTCAAGCCTAAATTTTACATTGTCATCTTTTCATCATATTTTTTATTCCGTTATAACGAATTAAAAGTCGTTAAATCAAGTTAGTATAAGTCGTTATAACGGCTTATAAGTCGTTAAATCAACGTATGCTAAGTCGTTATAACGACTTAACGACTTATAAGACGCTAAATCGACTTAGTAAGCTTTAAGTCGTTATAACGACTTATAAGTCGTTCAATCGACTTACAATAAGTCTTTATAACGACTTGGTATAAACCGATTTAACGACTTATAAGTCGTTATAACGAATTATACTAAGTCGATTTACCGACGTATACTAAGTCGATTTAACGACTCATAAGTCGATGACTTATGCCAAGTCTATTTAACGACTCATAAGTCGTTATAACGACTTATACTAAAGCGATTTAACGACTTATACATCGTTATGACAATAATACTACATCAACTTATATTAAGTCAATTTATCTACTATACTTATAAGTCGTCATAACGAATTATACTAAGTCGATTTAACGACTTAAACTAAGTCGATTTAACGAATTATAAGACGTTATAACGAGATAAAATATATTTTTTTCATGTCATTTCAACGTTTCCGTATGATCCACCACACACGACTTGTAGTGGATGAAGATGACATAAAGCGGGTGGAAAATAAAAAAAATATTGTTATTATTAAAAAGTTGTTTATTTTTTAAAAACAGTACCAGGTAATTTTTTTGTCATTTAAAGCAGCAAATTGCGCTAGCATTTCCAGCTTTAAATAAATGAAAAGTTTCAACAAACAATTCAAGCAATAAATATATCAGTTACGCAAGCAAGCAAGCTGGTGAATGAATGAATGAATGAATGAATGAACGAAGTAGAAAATCGGCCAATGAATGAATGATACAAATTTCTTTTTATTTGTGTAGGCCTATGCTATGTATTATGTAGGCTCCTTCAGGCACAGAATAAATCTGCGTTTTTATTATTTGAAATGCTGGATTAAGTAGGGCTTAGGCCTATTGAATCATCACTAAATCAATCACATATTGACCTGCAGGCCCCTGGCAATCGCCAGATGTTGACCTAGTGTCTGTTTAATGTTGGGCCAGCGTTGCAGATGGTGGCCCAGCATTAGGTTTATGTCTCTTGCTGTTTGCTGGCCTACCAGGCTATGTGATAACAAACGGAAATGTCAATGTTAGAGTCAATGTTCTCTAACATTTCCACAAGGAATAATATTTATTAGGAATGTGGAACATGTCTGTGCATAGTCAGACCCCTTGAACTAAATGCACAGTGAATTATAAAAAACAATGTTTGACAGGAGTTGTGGACTGCTGGGAGGGAAATGTCATCTACTACATCATATCATAGAGTGTGCACATGATGGACACAGACAGTACACGAGGGGAATCCCCTGAAACATTGCGACCTGAGATCAAGCTGACGGCGATATAGCCACAGAGACAGCAGCAGTGTGCAGATACGTACATCGTGTATGCCAGGGAATACCCTAAATTGTCGTACAGAAATTGTCATACAGCTTAAGGTGTCTACAGTATAACGACAATACATACAGAGACCGCATCGCTGTCCCTGCGCGGATGCATATTCCCATATTTTTTTCATATTCATACATATGTATTATCTGCTCATGTAACTGCCCAGCCATATAATCACATCAACAAAAGAATGATTCCCACCAAAAATAAACATACGAGGTTCATTAGCTACCGACATCACACTAAAACATGGTAATTTCACAGAAAACAAAGACCTTCTTAATATTAAATAAAATAATTAAATGTGCGCATGCGCATACTCACATACCTAACGTTGGCATACCGTCTGAGACACTGGCCCAACATTAAACCGCCTTCTCAGTACAGGCCCTCTCAATATAGGCAGTGTACACCCAGCCTCTCACATGGCGGGTTCAGGCAGTCATCCTCCTCTACACCATCAGGTCAGTGGAATTAGTCGCTATAATTTGTGTTTTTTCTACTTTAGTATTTTAAAGACCACAATTCTGGGCCTAAAATTCAATGGGCAATATTGCATAGATAAATGGAACTTGGCAGTAGATAATCTATCTGAACTATTTACATTCCTATTTATATCATATTTAAAAAAAATATTTGTTGTCAGGAATTAAGGTAAGGAGTATTTTTTTGTTTCTGTGATCACATTAATAACGATGTGTAGAACGATTGAGGTGAAATAATATAACCCTGAATTTAACCCTTACAGCCCGGAGATCGTCTTTAGACGTCACAATCTGACGTCGGTAGACGTCAGATTGTGACGTTTGAAGACGATCTCAGCACTGTAAGAGTAAAAATAATTATAATGGCCGTACACCCATAACATAGGTATTCAAATGAAGCCGAAAGAGCTAACTAAGACAGTTATGATGATTTCAAATTGAAAAAACTCATTTGGTTGCGATGATTTTTACAAATTAATTCAGCGCTTTAAGGGTTAAAGCGCCCCCTTAAAGCGCCGAATTAATTTTGTATAGACGATGGAGACCAATGGGTTTTAATCAGTTCGAAATCTTCCCAAATGTCTTAGTTAGCTCTTTCTGATTCATTTGAATAGCCATGTTATGGGTCTACGGCCATCAGACACATTTGTACTCTTACAGTGCGCGGATAGACTTTAGGCGTCAGAATCTGACGTCTACAGACGTCAGATTCTGACGACTAAAGTCGATCCCCGCGCTGTAAGAGTTACTCCAGCCTAGTTTTGACGTTTCGAGCGTCGTGAAGTCGGGACTAAGTTTTCTCGAGATTCTGGAACTAGAAATTACGTGGTCAATAGCGATTTCAAATGAATGAAAAAATGGTAACTGGGAAAGTTTCAAATGAAGGTTCAGAGCGTCCTTATTAAGACTGATTGTGATATTGCGTTTAGTTATTTTTCATTAGGTTTGGTATTTGGGTGTAAGTTAGCAGTGAGAGTTTATTGATGATTGAAGATTTTTTGTTATGTTTTGAGAGTGAAGTAGATGATGCCAGTATCACATTTCACAGCTCACTGCACACATGGTGTTTAAACACCTGCTGTTGATTTTTTTGATACGTGTTAAAATATTAGCAGTCAGTAAAAGTATTATTACGAGTTACCGAACTTTCCATTAATAATGCTTATCACAGAATAGAGTTTTATTTGAGTTTATGGATTCAAATCTCAGGTTTTTACACTTTCAATGCGGGAACCGACTTCAGACGTCAGCTGACGTCTGAAGTCGGTTCCCGCACTGAAAGTGTAAAATAAGTATAATGGGCTAGACCCATAACATATTATTTAGATGCAACAGAAAGAGCTAACTAAGCCATTTGGGCCCTATGATGATTGCAAATTAATAATAACCCTTTGATCTCTTGATCTGTATAACACACTCTCAGCGTTGGAAGAGTTTAATGTTATAATTTGGGGCCAATATAATAGATATATTCACAAATAACAACACACCTCTTATTTTGTTGTGCCAGATGCTAATTATACCACTATTCTGAAGATTAGGATTTCTATCTGAAGGCCCACACCTGAAGACCCACACCATCATTTATTCATTTATCTAGCACGAGTGTTCCTGCTCACAAGTGTTCCTGTTATATTTTACACGTCGCTTGTTCTTGCTGATTTGAGCTAATGTTATATTTTTTAAATCACGAATTTAAAAAGTGCGAGTATTTTATACAAGCTTGAAGTTGTGGGTCGCGGTAGTGGGGATCCAGTTTCAAGTGGATACAAATGACATTACTGAAAAAATCAACCTTGTTCTGCTGAATCGTTTGCTTCTATTTTTCATCATTGAAGCTGGAATTGCTAACGCAATTTCCAGCTTCAAAAATATAGCTTCATATGAAAAATAGACATCTCTCAAATTGTATTATTGGATTAACTGAACATCTATCACAAACTATTTTATCACTTTCAGTGGCATTTCAATTGGTTTGAAACTAGCTTCATCCCGTGTATATGACGTAACAGCTGAAGATGGATTTAACAAAATACACTAGCTTCATCCCGTGTATGTACGGTCACAGCAGGAGAAATGTGAAACAAAATACAATAGCTCCAGCCCGCGTATATACGGTCACAGCAGGAGAAATGTGAAACAAAATACAATAGCTTCAGCCCGTGTATATACGGTCACAGCAGGAGAAATGTGAAACAAAATACAATAGCTTCAGCCCGTGTATATGCGGTCACAGCAGGAAAAGGGTTTAACAAAATACAATAGCTTCAGCCCGTGTATATACGATAACAGCAGGAGAAATGTGAAACAAGATACACTAGCTTGAGCCCGTATATATACGGTCACAGCAGGAGACTGTTATGTTGATGATTTATAAGAATTAATAATAGCGTTGAAAACCTGTGCAGTTGGTGTCACTTTATATTTAGCGCTATTCACTTGATTGTGCCAACGAATTGAGAGGTTGTGTAGGTATTTCTAGACCTAGTCTAGTGTTATGTCTCTAATTTGTTCTGAGTGTGCTAGGGTAACATTAGGGTTTGTAATGCCTTAGTTTGTAAATGGTTTTGTGATAGACCAAATAATAAAATATTTAACACAGCTTTGTGTATGTTGTTTTTTATTTAGTAAAACAAACTGTTGAGTTTACTCATTTTACCTGCCATAATATTTCCAATGTTGAAAAGATAATGTTAAGTAACTTGTTACTCGAAATACGTTCTTTTTGGGTTTCACATTCATTCTGGAAGTCGTGTAAAAAGTTTTAATTTTTTTCGGGTCGTGGAAAAGTGATTGATCTGGAATTTAACCCTTTCAGTGCGGAGAACAACTATGTCTATAGATGTCACATTCTGACATAAAAGTCGACCTCCGCACTAAAAGAGTAAAGTATTTATAATGGTTGTAGACCCATAACATAGGTATTCAAGACATTTATGCTGATTTCAAATTGTAAAAGCCCCTTTGGTCTGTTGGTTTATATAAAAAAATCAGCGCTTCAAAAAAACAAAGGCTTGCTAAAAACCTGGAAACATCAGCGGAATAATACATGGTAGGTGGGTCGTTAATGATTTGCTGAGTAGACAGTTAGGGCGCCCAATACAACGGCACGCATGCGCAGCATGGTGAACGTCCACAGGAGTGGGGCCTGCCGCATTAACGTGCATATTTTGCTTCAGCGAAGCATGACGACCCACCTACGTTACCCTGGAGAAGTCAACAGGTCGTGTTAACTGCCCTGGAGATGTCAACAGGTCGTGTTGACTTCCCTGGAGAATTCAACAGGTCGTGTTGACGGCTCTGGATAACTTTCAATATATTCGTTTAATGTGATAAATCCGTCCTCGTCAAATTCGTGACTGATATAAAAATGGCAGGACATCGGCGGACGGATCATCAAGATTTCTATGTATTATTCAGTATTATATATTTCAAGAAACAATCATGATGTGTGGCGTTGCTTACAGTATGATTACACCATAGTCTATGATTACTTTGATTCAGACAATATTTGTTTCACCCCTTGACCGCCGGTCCCGATTATATTCGGTTTTTTATTTTTTAATAAGCCCATCAAATACCACATTTTAAACATGTTAATGATGAAACGTGACATCAATAAGAAGGATTTTAAAATATTTACCCTCCATTTAGTCAAATCTGAATAATTTTCACTCACTTGAAGTTGTGGATCGCGTCAGCGAGACACAACTTCAAGTGGGTGATAATTCATAATAAATAATTTGGCACTCAAAATGTAAAAATGTTGGGCCACCGTCTTCGATGCTGGCCCAACATTAAACCAACATTGGGTGATCTGTTTTTTTATCAGTTAGTTACTCAGTGAAAAAACGACCATAACAACGGCCATAAGAGTATCTATCACAAGACATTTCAATGGCACTTTAATTACTTTGAATCTATCATTATTTGTCCTCTTTAGACGCAATTCCCAGCTTCAAATGACTAAAAATAATGATTTTACTAAAAATCAATTATTTGTTATCACAAGACATTTTAATGGCACTTTAAATTTTATTTACTTATAATCATGCCTGAAAAAGGATATAATTAAGGGTGCTAGCGCTACAATGGTTAAACCTAGTGCTGCTGGCACTGAATATACACAGTTTCCAGCAAGTTACACACCAAATAAAATGCCACGAAAATCCATAAAATAGTTTGTGAGAGATTCTCAGTTAATCAAATGATTTATTTTCACAGATGTTTATTTTTTCAAAACAGTACCAGGTATTTTTTTTGTTATTTAAAGCAGCAAATTGCGCTAGCATTACCAGCTTCAAATGAATGATAAGTTTCAACAAACAATTCAAGCAATGAATAAATCAGTTACCGTACGCAAGCAAGCAAGCTGCTGAATGATTAAGTGAATGAATGAATGAATGAATGAATGAAAGAAAGAATGAATGAATGAATGAATGAATGAATGAAGTAGAAAATCGGCCAATGAATGAATGATACAAATTTATTTTTATTTGTGTAGGCCTATGCTATGTAGGCCTATTATGTAGGCTACTTCGGGCACAAAATAAATCTGCATTTTTATTATTTGAAATTTTAGACTCAGTAGGGGAGAGTGAGGTAAGTTGGGCCGCGACGCAAGTTTGGCCACCCTTGTATAGCCAAATCTGATTTCCCAGCGGCATGTTTAGTGCCATCTAGTGAATATAAATTACATTATTTAATTACCATATTCGGTAATAAACTTTTTCAAAGATACAATAAAAATTATGAATAAAATAATTTTTCAATACAGTTTTGAAAATATTTTTGATGTGCATTTCATGCTGATCATTTATCAATGCTTCAAGATATAATTTCGATTGTGACCAATTTTGATACATATACAGGTAGTTTATGTTTTGACTAATAGACTATGATGAGGCCATAATTTTAAAATAAAGGATAAAATTTTTTTGGCAAATGGCGCCGGATGAGGCAAGTTGGGCCACTTTTATGGGGCAAGTTGAGCATGGCTTAAGACTTGCGTTAGCCCAAGCTGCCCCAAAATTTAAAATGGCCGCCATTTTTGTGAAACCAGCGAAACGCAATAAAACACCGATTATTTCGCAGTCAAGCAGTTAAATAGAGTTGAGAGGGTGATATAAACCCATTTAGTTTGGTTTATTTGGTGACTGGAAATAAAATAAATATTATATTAATCATCCAAATTTTACCATTGGTCTATGCCCAGCTTGCCCCAGTCATGGCCCATCTTGCCCCGGTGATGGGGCAAGATGGACCATGCCGGTTTATTTAGTATATTTGCATTTATGTCAAAATCAATGTAGATTACCACTTGTGTATGTTACGTAACAAAAACAAACAACAAAAACTGTCATTAATACATTTTAATTCATTTTGCCTATATGAATTGTATGAGCACAAAAAACAATTTAAAAAAAGTGGCCCAATTTGTCTCACTCTCCCCTAGGGCTTAGGCCTATTGAATCATCACTAAATCAATCACATATTGACCTGCAGGCCTCCTGCAATTGCCAGATGTTGACCCAGTATCTGTTTAATGTTGGGCCAACGTCGCAGATGGTGGCCCAACATTGGGTTTACGTCTCGTGCTGTTTGCTGGCCTACCAGGCTATGTGATAACAAAAGGAAATGTCAATGTTAGAGTCAATGTTCTCTAACATTTCCACAAGAAATACTATTAATTAAGAATGTGGATCATGTCTGTGCGTAGTCAGACCCCTTGGACTAAATGCACAGTCAATTATGAACACAATGTTTGACACGAGTTGTGGACTACTTGTAGGGAAATGTCATCTACTACATCATATCATAGGGGCATCAGTAGTGTGTACATGATAGGCACAGACAGGGAATGGGGGGAATTCCCTGAATCATCATTATGCAGCCTCACTCCCCCAGTGACGGGCATTTAGCTGCCCGGCGATATAGCTACAGAGACAGCAGCAGTGTGCACATGCTGGGTGTATGCAGTGTAGGGTGGGGAATACCCTAAATTGTCATACAGAAATTGTCATACAGCCCAAACGCGTGTCTACAGTATAACCACAATACATACAGAGACCGCATCACTGTCACTGGGCGGATGCATATTCCCATATTTGTTTCATATTCATACATATTTATTATCTGCTCATGTCACTCTTCAGCCTTATAATCACATCAACAAAAGACTGATTTATACTAAGAATAAATATACGAGGTTCATTAGATGGCGAAGTCACACTAAAACATGGTAATTTCACAGAAAACAAGGACCTTCTTAATATTAAATAAAATAATTACATGTGCGCATGCGCATAATCACATTCCTAACGTTGGCAGATCGTCTGAGGCATTGGCCCAACATCAAACCGCCTTCTCAGTACAGGCCCTCTCAGTATAGGCAGTGTACACTCAACATCTCACATGGTGGACAGGGACAGTCATCCTCCTCTCTACTCTGACATGTATGCCTTACTACAACATCAGGTCAGTGGAAAAAGTCGCTGTAATATGTTTTTTTATCTACCTTAGTATTTTGAAGCCCACAATTCTGGGCCTATAATTCAAGGGGCAATTTTGTATAAACTTAAATAAATGAAACTTGGCCGTAGCTATGGGATAATCTATGTAAAACAATTCACATTCCTATCTATATCATATTTTTAAAAACGATTGAGAACGATATAGGAGAAATAATATAACCCTGAATTTAACCCTTACAGCGCGGGGATCGTCTTTAGACGTCACAATCTGATGTCTAACGTCAGATTCTGACGTATAAACATGATAAAGACGGTCCCCGCACTGAAAGGTAAACTATTTGCAATGGCCATAGACCCATAACATAGGTATTCAAATGAATCAGAAATAGTCAGCTAAGACATTTCAAATTGATTTCAAATTGAAAAACCCTTGGTTTATACCAAACTATTTCAGCTCTTTAACCCTTACAACGCTGAACTATTGTTTGTAAACCATGGAGACCAAAGGGTTATTTTCAATTTGAAATGATCATAAAAGTCTGATTCAGCTCTTTCTGATTGATACAAATACCTATGTTATGGGTCTGCGACCATTATAATTATTTTTACTCTTTCAGTGCGGGGATCGACTTTAGGCGTCATAATCTGACGTCTACAGACGTCAGATTATGACGACTAAAGTCGATCCCTGCGCTAGTCCAGCCTAGTTTTAACGTTTCGAGCTTCGTGAAGTCGGGACTAAGTTTTCTCGAGATTCTGGAACTAGAAATTACGTGGTCAATAGCGATTTCAAATGAATGAAAAAATGGTAACTGGGAAAGTTTCAAATGAAGGTTCAGAGCGTCCTTATTAAGACTGTTTGTGATATTGCGTTTAGTTATTTTTCATTAGGTTTGGTATTTGGGTGTAAGTTAGCAGTGAAAGTTTATTGATGATTGAAGATTTTTTGTTATGTTTTGAGAGTGAAGTAGATGATGCCAGTATCACATTTCACAGCTCACTGCACACATGGTGTTTAAACAACTGCTGTTGATTTTTTTGATACGTGTTAAAATATTAGCAGTCAGTAAAAGTATTATTACGAGTTACCGAACTTTCCATTAATAATGCTTATCACAGAATAAAGTTTTATTTGAGTTTATGGATTCAAATCTCAGGTTTTTACACTTTCAATGCGGGAACCGACTTCAGACGTCAGCTGACGTCCAAAGTCGGTTCCCGCACTGAAAGTGTAAAATAAGTATAATGGGCTAGACCCATAACATATTATTTAGATGCAACAGAAAGAGCTAACTAAGCCATTTAGGCCCTATGATGATTGCAAATTAATATTAACCCTTTGATCTCTTGATCTGTATAACACACTCTCAGCGTTGGAAGAGTTTAATGTTATAATTTGGGGCCAATATAATAGATATATTCACAAATAGCAACACACCTCTTATTTTGCTGTGCCAGATGCTAATTATACCACTATTCTGAAGATTAGGATGTCTATCTGAAGGCCCACACCTGACGACCCACACCATCATTTATCTAGCACGAGTGTTCCTGATCACAAGTGTTCCTGTTATATTTTACACGTCGCTTGTTCTTGCTAATTTGAGCTGATGTTATATTTTTTAAATCACGAATTTAAAAAGTGTGAGTATTTTATACAAACTTGAAGTTGTGGGTCGCGGTAGTGAGACCCAGTTTCAAGTGAATACAAATGACATTACTGAAAAAATCAACCCTTTTTCTGCTGAATCGTTTGCTTCTATTTTTCATCATTGAAGCTGGAATTGCTAACGCAATTTCCAGCTTCAAATGATGAAAAATATAGCTTTATATGAAAAATAGACATCTCTCAAATCGTATTATTGGATTACCTGAACATCTATCACAAACTATTTTATCACTTTCAGTGGCATTTCAATTGGTTTGAAACTAGCTTCATCCCGTGTATATGACGTAACAGCTGAAAATGGATTTAACAAAATACACTAGCTTGAGCCCGTGTATATACGGTCACAGCAGGAGAAATGTGAAACAAAATACAATAGCTTCAGCCCGTGTATATACGATAACAGCAGGAGAAATGTGAAACAAAATACACTAACTTGAGCCCGTGTATATACGGTCACAGCAGGAAAAAGGTTTAACAAGATACACTAGCTTGAGCCCGTATATATACGGTCACAGCAGGAGACTGTTATGTTGATGATTTATAAGAATTAATAATAGCGTTGAAAACCTGTGCAGTTGGTGTCACTTTATATTTAGCGCTATTCACTTGATTGTGTCAACGAATTGAGAGGTTGTGTAGGTATTTCTAGACCTAGTCTAGTGTTATGTCTCTAATTTGTTCTGAGTGTGCTAGGGTAACATTAGGGTTTGTAATGCCTTAGTTTGTAAATGGTTTTGTGATAGACCAAATAATAAAATATCTAACACAGCTTTGTGTATGTTGTTTTTTATTTAGTAAAACAAACTGTTGAGTTTACTCATTTTACCTGCCATAATATTTCCAATGTTGAAAAGATAATGTTAAGTAACTTGTTACTCGAAATACGTTCTTTTTGGGTTCACATTCATTCTGGAAGTCGTGTAAAAAGTTTTAATTTTTTTCGGGTCGTGGAAAAGTGATTGATCTGGAATTTACCCCTTTCAGTGCGGAGAACAACTATGTCTATAGATGTCACATTCTGACATACAAAGTCGACCCCCCCCCCCCCCCCGCACTGAAAGAGTAAAGTATTTATAATGGTTGTAGACCCATAACATAGGTATTCAAGACATTTTTGCTGATTTCAAATGATAAAAGCCCCTTTGATCTGTTGGTTTATATATAAAAAATCAGCGCTTTAAAAAAACAATGGCTTACTAAAAACCTGGAAACATCAGCGGAATAATACATGGTAGGTGGGTCGTTAATGATTCGCTGAGTAGACAGTTAGGGCGCCCAATACAACGGCACGCATGCCCAGCATGGTGAACGTCCACAGGAGTGGGGCCTGCCGCATTAACGTGACTATTTTGCTTCAGCGAAGCATGACGACCCACCTACGTTACCCTGGAGAAGTCAACAGGTCGTGTTGACTGCCCTGGAGAAGTCAACAGGTCGTGTTGACCGCCTGGAGAAGTCAACAGGTCGTATTGACTGCCCTGGAGAAGTCAACAGGTCGTGTTGAATGCCCTGGAGAAGTCAACAGGTCGTGTTGACTGCCATGGATAACTATCAAAATGCTATATATTCGTTTGATATTGCTGGACGCATGATTTATTGTTTAATTTATTGAACTGATGTGTCAACATATTATTGCCGTTCAATATGTGCTTTTTATGTGTTCAACCCTGTGTAATTTGATAGATTTAAAAATGCTGACAGGGTTCAGGAAACCTGTCAACCCAATCTAAATCCGCCGCTGCACTGAACTCACACATCAAATAAATGTAGAGAATGTTAGTCACTTAGATTTAGTAAATGCATTTTTTTATATAATTTACTGCACATTTACAAATGTACAACAGACCTATTAAAGGTCAAATTGATTATTAGTAGGCCTATTCTTTATCTGCCCAACAGATAATCAGCAGTGATCAAGGCTGGTCATTATTAATTAACCCTTTCAAGCCTGAATTATTAACCCTTTCAAGCCTGAATTTACCATTGTCATCTTCATCCACTACAAGCCGCGAATTGCTGTCGCAATTCTTGACTTGTAGTGGATGGAGATGATTGGATGTGGTTTAAAAATTGAAGAAAATTGCCATGAATTGGTAAACCAGTTTCAAGTCTGTTTTCAGGGATGTAACATGATGCTTTAATGCATCGTGAGGGTTTAAAGGGTTAAACCTTAA
The DNA here is from genome assembly GCA_964017125.1 of Flabesymbios commensalis. Taxonomy (NCBI): domain Eukaryota; kingdom Metazoa; phylum Annelida; class Polychaeta; order Terebellida; family Flabelligeridae; genus Flabesymbios; species Flabesymbios commensalis. Next base: position 107,641,564 of record OZ024903.1, read on the forward strand.
GGCGCTAAACGCGATTATAGTCGTTTTGAATCCTTTTTATCAGGGATCAAATCACTGTTATTGAAAATGAAATGAACGTTTAAACATCTAGATTTGCTGATGTTTGGTCTCAAATTAAACAAATATGAGTAATTTTCATCCACTTGAAGTTGTGGGTCGCGGTGGCGACGCAGAACTTCAAGTGAATGAAAATTGAAATTGATTTAATTTATCGCTTTAAAGGTAACCATGTTAATTACGGCATTCGGGTTAATTTACAATACCATTTACCAAAATTTGACCAAATTGCTGATTTACTAATTGAACGTCATATTCGTCCCGAATGAGAAACGATTAATGCTAGTGGTTAATATTTTAATGTTGGTGGTTAATATTTTCTTACACAAGGTGTCTTGGCGGCTACACACAAAAATACACGTGGCCGTAAAGTAGGTGGGTCGTTAATGATTCGCTGAGTAAACAGTTTGGTCGCCCAATACAACGGCACGCATGCGCAGCATGGTGAACGTCCAGAGGGGTCAACAGACGTGTCAACAGGCGTGTTGACTGTCCTGGAAAAGTCAACAGGTCGTGTTGACTGCCCTGGAGCAGTCAACAGGTCGTGTTGACTGCCCTGGAGAAGTCAACAGGTCGTGTTGACTGCCCTGGAGAAGTCAACAGGTCGTTTTGTCTGCCCTGGAGAAGTCAACAGGTCGTTTTGACTGCCCTGGAGGAGTCAACAGGTCGTGTTGACTGCCCTGGAGAAGTCAACAGGTCGTGTTGACTGCCCTGGAGAAGTCAACAGGTCGTGTTGACTGCCCTGGAGAAGTCAACAGGTCGTTTTGACTGCCCTGGATGACTCTCAAATGCTATATATTCGTTTGATGTGATAAATCCGTCCTCGTCAAAATCGTGACAGATATAAAAATGACAGGACATCGGAGGTCGGATCATCAGGATTTCTATGTATTTTTCAGTATTATATTATTTCAAGAAACAATTATGATTTGTGGCGTTGCTTACAGTATGATTACACCTTAGTCTACTTTGATTCAGTCAATATTAGTTTAACCCCTTGACCACCGGTACCAATTATACTCGGTTTTTCATTTTTTCATAAGCACATCAAGTACCACATTTTGAACTTGTTAAAGATGAAATGTGACATCAATAAGAAAGATTTTAAAATATTTAACCTCCATTTAGTCAAATTTTAATAATTTTCACTCATTTGAAGTTGTAGATCGCGTCAGCGAGACAAAACTTCAAGTAGGTGAAATTCATAATAAATAATTTGGCAGTCAAGGGGTTGGGCCACCGTCTTCGATGCTGGCCCAACATTAAACCAATATTGGGTAGTCTGTTTTTTTCATCATTTAGTTACTCAGTGAAAACACGACCATAACAAGGGCCATCATCAGGTAACTGTATGTCCCCCTGGTGGCAGTTGCTGGGGTGGTGGCATCCGGGACAGGGGTGCTGGCGTCCCAGGTGGACTTGACCTTTCTGCCCTTAAGCTGCTGTACAGGTCTGTAGTTATTCTGGAGGATGACGTCAGCCTTGGTATTGCTCCCCAGAGTGGTGTGATGAACCCCGCCAGCTAAAGCCTTGAACTGAAATAAGACAAAAGGGATACAAATTAATTAAATGCTTGAAGTAATAGAATACAAAAGAGACACAAATTAGAGACTTGAACTGAAAAAAACACAATAGAGATATAAATTAAAGCTTGGCGTTCAACTAAAAGAGGGATACAAATAAAAGTATTTAATTGAAAACAAAACAAAAGGGATAAAAATTAAACCCTTGAAATAAAACAAAAGGGATACAAGCTAAAGCCTTAAACTGAAAGAAAATAAAGGCAAACATATGCGTGACATTGCATTGTGCGCCCACAATGTTTATTCAGCGAATCTTAAATGACTTTACAAATGAACCATATTTTCTATGAATATCATGAGAGCGGAGAACAAATATCAGCCTCCAGCGTGACAGGCGGTAGAGCTAACCTGAGAGTCTGTGATTTTAATTGTCGAGTTCATGACACTCCATATGACAATCTCACTGCATCCCGGTGTGGTCAATCCCCCTTGGTAACGTAGGAAGTTGTCCGTGTTGCTAGGCATGAAGTGGCTCACGTCCAGTGTGGCCAGGGCAGCCTCAGAATCTGGCGATGGAACCAAAAAAATTGGAGTTAGGGGGGCACCATTCAATCTCTCTGGGCGGGTGGGGTTCTTTTAAATAAAGAATTTTGGCGGACCCTGCGTGAAATAAATTATTTGAATAACTGTTTTATGTAAGCATGTAATCAGTGGTAATACAATTTGAAATTGTCAGCGCGCTGCCGAGACAGGTTGAAATAAATCATTTGTCCGCAACAAAAACTCCAGCCCCTCCCCCCTGCAGATTTAATGGTAGCCCCCCTTAGGCCTATCGACAGATCATTTAGGTGTTGGAAATATAACAAATAGACCTACAGTTTTTGAACCATTTCAAGCCTGAATTAATCATTGTCATCTTGTCATCATATGTTTTTATCTCGTTATACCGACTTAAAAGTTCTAAATTGACTTAAAGTGTGTCATTTTAACGACTTAAAGTCGTTAAATCGGGTTAGTATAAGTCGTTATAGCGGCTTTTAAGGCGGTAAATCAACTTATGTTAAGTCGTTATAACGATTTAACGATTTTTAAGTCGTTCAATTGACTTACTATAAGTCGTTATAACGACTTAGTATAAGTCGAATTAACGACTTATAAGTTGTTACAACGACTATTACTAAGTCGATTTAACGACGTATACTAAGTCGATTTAACGACTCATAAGTCGATGACTTATCTTATGCCAAATCGATTTAAGGACTTATACGTCGCTATAACGATTAATACTACATCGACTTATATTAAGTCAATTTAACCCCTTATAAGTTGTCATAAAGAATTATACTAAGTCGATTTAACGACTTATACTAAGTCGATTTAACGACTTATAAGTCGTTATAACGAGATAAAAAATATTTTTGTCATATCGTTTCAACGCTTCCGGATGATCCACTACACGAGACTTGTAGTGAATGAAGATGACATAAAGAGGGTGGGAAATAAAAAAAATATTGTTATTATTAAAAAGTTCCACGAAAATGTTTGTTCTAAAACCCCTAGGTTTTAGAAAATTAGGTAATTCTTGAGAGATGTAGTGATGCTTTGATGCATCGTGGTCTTGTGGTGATTTATTTTTGGTAAGTATTTTTTTATAGAGCGACCGATCATAATATTAGAGACTGACATATAAATATGCAGAGGTCTTGCATGGTCTCCAACTACAAGTCTTAAAATTAAGATTATTTCAGCATTCTCTCTTTTCCATTAGGAAAGGTATGGTGCTCCTAACGTTTTAAGTATAGGGTAAAGCCCAATGAGCATTACATTTTTAGCTTTGGAAAAGGCCAAGGCCGGAGGCCGATGCCTTTTCCACAGCTAAGAATGTAGAGCTTCGAGGGTTTTGACTGACCCAAAACTGATTATAGCGCCATAGGCCTACCATGATAATTGGTCTGTACTAGTTCAACAATAGCTCCCCATTCCCGGCTTGGAATGTAGTGGTCGAACAAAGAAAATAATGTAGTGGTGTGTTTTAATGTGAAGATGATTCACGGTTTTAAGTGGGATGTGCCAGAGCTGTTTTCAGAGCCAGATATAGACATGTTTAGCATAAGATATGTTGTTGGCCTCCAGAAAAAAAAACAATATTGTCTTCTCAGACAATGAAGTGGAACAAAGGCGGTGCCTGGGTATATTCCGAAAGTTAAATAATCGATATTTAAATATCGATATTTAAATAATTTGGTATTGAAAAAAAAATGTTTTAATTTCTACCAAAGCCCCCCCCCCCCCCACTCGCTGGATCTGCCTCTGTTTTTTACACGTAATGTAATATAATTAAATGATCTAAGCTCACTTGGGTCAGCTATGCCCATTAATGCATCCAATATGATCTGAAAGTCTTCATTCTTTGTATCACCAATCTGTAATAAATATAGTACCATAATAATAATGACATTAAGCATATAATAAAAACACACTTCATTCATTAGCTTAACATGTTTAACCATTACAAGTCTGAAATATTCTACAAAGGCCTAGAGAGCATAGGCAATTTAAAATTATCATAAAGGTTACAGATAGTTCTTTCTGCTTCATTTGAATGCCTATGTTATGGGTCCACGGCCATTATATTTTTTTCTATTCTTTCAGTGCGGGGATAGACATTAGACGTCAGAATCTGACGTTCCGCGACGTCAGAATCTGACGTCTATAGACGGTCCCCACGCTGAGGGTTTGCCTTTGCCTTAGCACTGCAGCATTTTATACGATGATATTTTACCTCTAAAAACACCCCGATCACGGCGGCCACGTCATTCTGTCCGTTTGAAAGTGTGGCGTTCAGAGAACCATCATCATTCAAATAAGCATCTTTGAAGTGAACAAAATGCACCTGAAATATAGCAGAATTAACCCTTACAGCACTGAAATATTTTTATATAAACCATGGAGACCAAAGGGTTTTTTTCAATTTAAAATCATCATAGATATCTTAGTTAGCTCTTTTATTTGAATACCTATGTGATGGGCATACGCCCATTATGATTTATTTTAATTCTTTCAGTACGGGGACCATCTTTAAACGTCAGTATCTGACATCTATAGATGTCAGATTCTGATGTCTGAAAACGGTCCCAGCACTGAAATGAATATTGGTAAGTTACATGTATCAATTTAAATGATTTATTATTCAATCTTGTGACAGTTGTCATTCATAATTTAATGGATTAAACAGTTGGGAAAAGATGCCATGTAGTGCAAGTTTTTAATTTTTAAAAATATGTTAATACAATTACAAATTAAACAATATATATTTACAAATTTTTAAATACATTTTCAAATGTGTCAATCTTAATTTGAAGTAGCATTTGCTGTTAAAGCAGTGTCATTATATACATCACAAGCCAGTGGATAGCTGAAATAAATAAATAAAACTAAATTAGTCACTTTCAGGATATTCAATATGACATGAAACACATAATGCCAACCAGCATCCACTATACGGTTGTGGTCAATATCCATTATATGGCCCAAAGACAGCAGTGTATGTATATGCCGGCAAACAGCATTGACTACATAGCCCAAAGATAGCACTCTATACCCGGGGGTGGTTGACAATATCAACTATGTGGAAAATATCCACTAGTGTCCAAACAGCCCAAAGACAGCAGTGTATACCTGTGGGTTAATGACATTGCTGGGACTGAAGGATTACCTCAGCAGGTAACGTTTACCCGGGGGTTGATGACATTAGGACTAATCTACCTCCACCTCAACGGGGACGGTGATTGCCGTCTACTGTATGCTCATGAACAATATTCCCTAAACAGCCCAAAGACAGCAGTGTATACCTAGTGTTTAATGACATAGTTATGACTGAAGCCTTACATCAGTGGGGTGGTAGGACTGTTCCCCGGGGGGGGGGGGGGGATTACATAGTTTACATAGTTTACCCAGGGACTTGTAGCCTCACCTCAGCTGGGTGTTGATTGCCGTCGACTGTATGCTCGCTTCCCGGGTCACCGTTCACACCTCCCCAGTGGAAATGAAGCTGCTGCAGGTAATATGTATCGGGCAGACCACCACCTGACATATGTGCTGTCTTACTCCCAGGGGTCACTTGCACTACAAAAATAATAGTCCAACGTCACACGTGTGTACACAGTTTATCTTTCATTTCTAATATTTAGCTATCCACATATTATCCAATTATTCATTTTTGTGATTGCAAGTGAAAATTGAGGTGTAATTTTTAAAAAGCTTCAATAAGTTTTACAATTAGATATTTTTGTGTAGTCCATGGGCCAGATTCAGAAATATGCATTTTCGTTGCACCCCCCTCGCAACTTTGGTATGATGGTATCAGTGGGTTCCCATGCTATATAACATCACATTTTCACTTGTTGTCATTTGCATAACCTGGGCAGTAATTTTTACAACAGCTTTTTGTGAGCTGGGGGTCGGCAAAAACAGGGTTTTCCGTCCATTATGGGTACAGTGTGCTGGCGGATTAAAATAGTGTTCCATTAATTTTAGGGGGCCTCATTATTTTCACACACCCTTAACGAAGTTGAAATTTACCTAATTAACATGTTTATTATGTAATTAGGTAAATTTTGGACATCTTTATTGCGATTTTGGGCCAAAATATTTGACTTTTTCATGTTTTTATTGTTTTTGATATTCTATATAAGTGCTATATGAATATTTATGGTTATGTTTTGTTAGTAAATGTTATTTAAGCTGATTTGGTTAGAGGACAGCATCTCTTATCCCAGCAAAATGCCATTGTGACCTACTGAAGAAATAATTTGCGTAACTTCATTATTTTACGCGGTTGTGAGTAATGCAGCAAATGTATTATTTCCACAATCTTTGTTACCAGAGTTACTAACAGGATTGCAGTAAGTGGATGTTTTTGGTTTATAGCCTGACGTCACAAAATATTTAAAAAAAATAATATTTTAATATTTTAAAAATGTAATTAAGGTTATAGTTAGCTAACATATTTGACTACAACACTTTACTTCAGAACTGTAGCTCTGCTTTCGGGTCCCGATTCTTACTATCAGACTGACATGTTATATAAGTTAAAATATTAGATAGCATGCCTATGTCTTAGTAATGTAAGTTGACACACTAGTGAATAACAAAAATTAACATTTGCTAATAGGGCTGATTATTATACTTGCAGTCTGACTGCTCACTGAATATTCAGGATATGGCTGATTCGGCAGGCTCTCTGGGTGCCCCTACTGCAAAAGTTCCTCCTCCGGACCCAAACTTGAAACTGACTCCTTTCACGGCAGGGATCGAGTTGGAAAAAGCTTCAAGAATGAGCTGAACAGCGCCAAGATGATGCTCACGAGCAGCTGAATGCACACTGAGAAGAGGGTCCAGCTGAAGCTTATCGTCGTCCGTGCTACCTGACATACATCAACACGACCCTAATCAAGAGACTGCAAGACAAAATGGAACGTGCATCCACGACTGCACAACCTGACAGCTGCACTAATGTGGGAGGAAGTCTATCATCAATGCCTATGCAAGATAGTTAAATCTTCTGTCATCAGGCAGCGGTCAGGGAGGAAAACGTGAAACACTGACGCAATGTCTGACTACCCATGGCAAGTCATAAACTACTAGAAGTGGCAGAGCAGAGAGGGGTGAAGTATCACAAAACATACTACGGTAGCTACAATCGCAATGTGAAGAAACCCGAGCTCGAAGGCGCCAATAGATATGATGGCTACGAAACAGCCTTCAAACAGCCAGCTGATGTTGTAGATGAGAAGGTATTTGATAACATGGACATCATGAAGATGACAGAGCTCCGGAACACCTCCCTCGACATGCTAGATGAGGTTGACATAGATACCCAGAACCACTGCACTGAGAGCTCAAAGCCAGACGCAGAAGCACTACGGTGACAGACTGTATTTTGGCAGCCACACTACAAGACCGAAACAGAGGTCATTTTCTCAAAGGATTTATCTACTGGCCAAGCAGTTGAAGCTGTTGTTGTTGCAACTGAAATGACCTATGCCCCACTACCACCACCAGTAGAAGAAACTACCCATAACAAGGTTCACCAAGTGTTCAGATGTGCACAAAAAAATCGTGCAGAGCTCATGACCGTTCGCAATAGAATGGCATGGCCACCAACACCTGAATACCTTGTCGGGAACAACGTCGACATCCCTGATCTGGTGGCATGGGTGCTGTGTGGATATTCAGATGACGAGGTAATGTCTGCAGACCGACCTACACTGTCCGATCAAAAGCACAGGCACGTCATGTCAATTGCTGAAGTTTTCCTGAACTGCGTTTCGAGTGGACAGGTGATGATCCCAGTGAAAGTGAAGCATTTGGCGGGAACCTCACAGCTGGTTGAGATACTCAACCATTTCGGTCACTCGCTTTCGCTTATCCAGGAAGTGGAGAGACACATTGGGTTAGTTGAAGATGGTGCCATCTACACACATCCCAACATCCAACCCAATGTACTTGTTGTCATGTGCTGGGACAACACTGACATCAACGAAGAAACTCTGAGTGGTCATGGCACTACCCACTGCACAAATGGAATCATCAAACAGAGAGCTGTTCAAGCTAGTGGTGCTGCGGCATCTGGACCGCGTGCCCAAGCTACCAGTACTAGAGGGAAGCGAAAGAGGTCATGCACTCCTCGACCCAGCAGAATTCTGCCATACATTGCTGGAACACGGTACAGTACTGGCAACATGACCATCAGTGATAAAGACCTGAGATCTCCAGAATTTCCAGACTCTGTAGACGAAGCTAGATGGAACGATACTGCCTGTTTTATGCGACGATGCCGGCATGGTGATGGTAATGAAGATGCCCCGCAGAAAGTGCCAGGCTGGTCCGGGTTCAAAGCAGCCGTGAGCATTACCACTCCAATACAAATATAATTTTATTATTTGCAATATATTTAAAAGTCAGTAGCACATGCAGCCGTGAGCATTACCACTCCAGCACCCAGTGTCGTCGGCTACTGTCCAGTGATAGAGGCATCCTCAACAGAACCGTTGACATTGACCCTCTCCTACAGAAGTCGATGGAGATGGGATTCTAGTATTAGACGTGATCATCATTGTCATGTACTATATATGCCAAAGCGCAAGAAATTGCTTGGAAACAACAACAGGAGTTCAGCAATGTGATCCTGAGGATGGGAGCCTTCCATACCAGCATGACATTCCTAGCTGTCATTGGAAAGAGGCTTACCGATGCTGCACTGTCAGACATCTTTATTGAAGCTGACATTGTTGCTGCAGGATCAGTACCGGGCGTATTAGAAGGTCGTCAGTACAACGGGGCCATGCGAGCACACAATTTCATCATGAAAGCGATGCAACGATTTCGTATGAAATCTTTCAAGGAATGAATGGATGAGAGCGAGAAGGATGCCTACCAGGCTGTCGCAGATGAGATGGACACAGTTTGCACTGACACCACTTCAGATGCCCTCTTGCTCGCATCACCGAAGTTTCAACTACTTCTTGAACTGTTCCGCGCAACCTATCGCGGAAAGATGGCTGTCTTCTTGCATTCATACATGACCTGGTCTGCCTGTTGCTACGCGAGATAGATGGAGTCTGCACATGTGTTAAATACGTGAGATGCTTCCATGGGTCTTTGCCTCTGACAAAACAAACTATGCCAGATACTTGTCTGTCTACTGGCGCGAGATGATGCTGCTGCCATGGACATATCTTCATGCCAATGCCGTGCTTGAGAGCGGCCAGTTTGCAGTCCAGCGCAGCTCAATAGTGCATTTGCTCAAGTACCCGTGGATCAGATGATTGAACAAACCATGAACAGGGAATCCAACACAAAGGCAGGCATCAGTCTTAACCGAGGTGCAGTACAACGCTGGATCCTGACCGCTCACGACAGAGCCAAGACCTTGCAAACTTCCCGAGAAATGACAAGTATCTACGACTCTGAAAGCAAGCAGCACAAGGATGCCAGTGTGCCACGCATGAAGGAGGATAAAAATGATGTCCACAAAGGCATGGACACCATCGAGAGCTGGATAAACCCATTTAAATCCCGTGACCCAAATGAGCCACTCTCAAGCATTGCATCTGGAGTGAAAACAACCGATGACATTGCAGAACATTTGCTGACTGCAGAGCAGGAGGCAATGATGCGTTCACAACTTTCGTTGAGAAGAGACTGCAAACAAGTGACGTCGACTTGTTCGCTCAACGGCCAAATGCCAAACTACAGACGTTCCAAAATCTGGTCATGTCAAAGAAAACCAAAGCCGCTGAAAGTGATATCGTCATCAAGGCTGATAGAAGCTTGTTTGCCAGGATGGACGTCATAGCGCAGCACAGGCGGATGAGCATGCAAGATGTGTTTATGTATCCATTTCGACCTCTTCCATGGTCAATGGCAACTTCAGATGGTGCCCCTGCGAAGACATTTAGTCTCCAGGTGGCGGCCATTTTGTTTATCAGTGGAAAACTGAAAATCTAATCAAGTCATCTCCATACTCACGGGTAACCTCACGTAAAAAAATGGAGAGATCCAATAATTATTTTTCAAGTTATCGCGTTAACATGATTTTTTTATTCTTTGACCTTGACCTTAGGCCTATGACCTTGACCTTGGATAAAAAAATGCCGGGATCGGTTGAATGCTTGTATGAGTTATGAATTCAATATGTTGCACCATGTTGGTGTAGTAGCCAAAGGCTGCGTGTGGAGACGGCGGCGGCGGGGACGACGGCGCACAAAGGGGGCGACAAGACATGCCCCCCATCAGGCCCAACGGGGATAAAAATGATTTCATACTACGGCTACTTTGATACACATGCATGTGTGTGCTTGTAAATGTTTGGTGACTTTACACAAGATGAAACATATAGATTCAAGCTCATAATTGCATTATCTGATTTCCGCGAATTTTTGCCGACCCCCACTTACAAAATGCTGTTGTCAAAATTACTGCCCAGGTTGTGCAACTGACAACAAGTGAAAATGTTGTCCTATATGACCAAGGAACCTGCTAGAACCATCAAACCAAAGTTGCAAGGGGGGTGCAACGAACTCCTTAAATATAACTTTTTCTGGATCTGGCCCATGGACTAGTGTGCCTGCATCCATAAAAGATCAATTTGCTTGAGCAAACCACCATTAGTTAGACCTTACACCGCTAATCACGACCAGAATCGTTTTAAATCTGTTATTGATCAAAACACTGTTATTGGAAATTAAAAGTGTGTATACATCAAGATTTGCAAATGTTTGGTGTTAAATTAAACAAGGACAAGAAATTCAACCTACTTGAAATTGTGTGTCGTAGTTTTATACCTGTATGTCTGTTGTTGTTGATCTTTACCTGTATGTCTGTTGCTGCTGATCTTTACCTGTATGGCCGTTTTTGTTGTTGATCTTCACCTGTG